>PVJO010011349.1:0-60172 GCA_004026905.1 Hystrix cristata | reverse complement strand
GAAAGAAAAGGGAAAGGGAAAATATGGAAAATTAAGAATAAACCTGCTCTAATTAGGGAGGGAGGGAACAGAGGGGAGGGGCGGGGAAGAGGGGGGAGAACCAAGATGCATCATGTACAGGTACAAAATAAATGTGATGAATGTAACCATTATATGTAAAATGTACCAATACATGTTCTTGGTTTAAAATAAAATAAAACTCAAAAAAAAAAAAAAAAAGAAAATGCCTATTTTTCATTACTACAATTGCATTAAAATCTTTGACAATTCAAATCTGTATCTGATGATTGATTACTAATTATGTATTAAGCACTAGTAAAACTGTAGAAAATATATGGTCCTGTCCTAAGTGAGGTGTCAGTTATGTATTTCCACCATAATGCTGCATAACAAATAACCATATGCAACATAAGCACTTAGTGTTTATGTATCTCTGATCTTGGCAGTGTTTTCTCATGGCCTGGGCTTGGCTGACTACAGGCTGGTCCTCTAGAATATTGGTTGGTTTGACTACTGTAACCAGGCTCCTTTCACATGTCTTTTACTCTCCCCTTCTGGGCCCAGCAGTTAGCCTGGGCATGTTTCATGACAAGAGTACACAGATGAAATGTACAATTGCCTTTTCAACACATAGGCAAAATGTACAATTGCTTTTTCAACAGGATCTGCTATCATTTGGGGAGGAGGAAAGTGCTGGGGACGGAACCCACAGCTTCATGCATTCTAAGCACAAACTCTATGACTGAGCTGTACCTGCAGGCCAGGGCCTGCTAACATCAGTATCAAGGCAAATCACATGCCCAAATCCAGATTCAAGGGTGGAGACTAGATAATACCTAGGGATGTGATGAGAGAAATTCTAATGCCACATGGCAAAGGCAAGGATAAAGAGGTAAGAAATAGTTTTAGGAACAGAACCAATCTATAGCATGCGGCTAAGAGAAAATATACAGGAAAAAATTTATATATATGACCAAGCTTCTTAAGCATTATCTTCATGATCTTGGGCAGTTTGGACCTGCAACTTGAGCTTCCTGTTTTCTTTTACACCAATATTGCTCTCCTCCACACCCTAAGTGGCAGAGGTGTTCTCTGACTTCCTAGTTAGGCCCACTTTTCTCCACCTGGAAGGCCCTTATGCTCGCATCTAACCTGAAATTTGCCTAATAAATACCTCATTCCTTGGGCCTCAACTTGGCCTTCAACTCCTCTGGCTTCTCTAGAGCCTAGGTTAGGGGCCCATCTGCATTCTCTTCAACAGTCTATTCTTACCCCTCCTGGGACTTGTAATCCCATATCGTCATTTACTGCTTGTCATACTTCCTCTAGAGTGCTTGTTCCAAGAGGGTAGGGAGTATGGCCCCAAGATATAGCACAGCCTCTTGCTCAGAGCACTAAAATCTGTAAATATTTTCAGAATGAAACTGCTATTGCCTTGGCATAGATCGAGTGGGGAGAAAAGAGAGAGGGAATGGACAGCCAATAGTGCATTTAAGAAGAGAAGGGCAGTTTCCTCCTAAAACACCTAAATAGAAATCGTGCAGATAGGAGGCCTTAAAAGCTAAAAAGAACCTGTTGATGATGTGGCTGGAAATAGAGCACCACAAAAATTCCCGAGGAAGAGCACATACAGGAGATTAATTTCTAGCAGATATTCAGAACATTGCCATCCAACAGAAGTATAATGTGAGCCATAGATGTGGATGCACTTTATGCAATTTTGTATTTTCTGAACACCACATTGTAGAAAGTCATAAAATATAAACAGGTGAACTTTACCTTAGTGACATATTTTACTTACCCCAATTTATCCAAAACCATATCAGTTCAACATGTAATCAACACAAAAATTGGCAATAAGATATCTTACATTCTTTTTTATGCCATGTCTTTGAATTCCAAGATGTATTTTATAGTTAAAACACATCTTAATTTGAACTACCCACATTTCCAGGATTCAGTAGCCACAGTGGCTAGTGATTGCCATATTGAACATTTTAGCTCTGGGAGCAAAGAAATCATCTGGGACTAATCCAGGATGATAATAGTGATGAAAATGATGACAGTATTGAGAATTGTGAGAAAGGCAAAGGCGTGACATTCCACTGGCAGAATTAGCATGTCATCTTATCTGAGAGAGAGCCTTAGCACTGGAAATGTATATTTACACATTTGGCCTTCAGTCTGCATTGGAAAGGAGAATCAATTCACATACAAGCTGTGATTTTGTTCATATTTCTGTTCTCAAAGATAACTATTTGTTAGCAAAATCTACCACCTTTATCCAAGCCATGAAAATAATGAAAATACTTTCTGAGACTGATTCCTAGAGTGGAATGCAAGATTTATGAAATTTAAGCATATTTGGTAGAATTCAAATTCATTTTTATGTAATGGGTCACAGTCAATCCAATTTAAAAACCATTGGCTGAGTTCCTCATAATTGGAATCTTGAACTACTGAGCAATTGTCTCTGGGAGAAGAGTAAACAAAAGCATAATTTATTAATTTGCTAGTTATTCTCCTGGCTATATAATTAGCTAAGTGCTAACAGACTTATACTATTGGATACATGTATGATATACAAGTATGTGGGTATAGTTATTAAACTTTATGTTAAGAGACAAATGAACGTTATTTATTCTATGTGTCCTTTCTGCTCTAATTTCTTCATTTCTACAGAAGAAAATATTGTAAAAGAATAAAAAAATTGCCTACATGTCTAAATGTACTAATGAAAGATTTGGAAGAATCCTGGTTTCTTCCCTTTCTCAGGCAAGTATTTCTTCTGGGGTTTATTTTACATAATGCACTGAGTTTTATAGACTTTGCTCACTCGATTCCACCCATTTGACATGGAAAAGAACAAACATTCGCACACATTCCATTATTGTTAAAGACATTTCTAAGACTATTAGTATAATAAATGAATAAAACATGTTAATTTATTAAATAATTTCCTATTTATGGGAGTATTTTAAGTGTATGTTTCCACTAAAATGGATTTCAAGTAAAAACCTCAAAGCACTTCAATGAAATTTGATTTGTTCCCTAACTATCTTCATATTAGCAGATAACTCTCTTACTCTCACGAACATCTTTAACATAACTTTTTAAATGATCTGGATTGACTGTCTGGACTGTTTCAAATTCCCTGGATAATTTCTTAACTCCCTCTTTACTCTGACAGTGTACATGTGACCTTGAGTTAAATGAGAGAGCTTTCTATTCTTCAAAATACTTCATATACACTATATACAGCACTTAACATTGGAGATTTTTGCCTTAAATGTATAGGGGGAAAATATCCTGTTAAGAAATATTAAATAGGGGCTGGGGATTTAGCTCAGTGATTAGAGTGCTTGCCTTGCAAGCACAAGGGCCTGAGTTAGATCCCCGGCACAAAAAAAAAAAAAAAAAAAAAAAAAGAAATATTAAATACCACTTATCTGAGATTATTGGGTTACATGAGTAGCACATTTCCAGCCTTTTCTTTCTGAAAATGAAGCTATTGCTATTGAAATATAAAGAAATGTGTGCATTTTTAATCAAATCAATACATATTTGCTATAACAAGCACACAATCCATTTTGAATTGTGTACTGTATTTTTTTGAAACTAATAAAATCACCACAGGTCAAGAAACAATGGAAAAAATATATAGAGAGATATGAATAATGTGATTTCATGAGGAGCGTCTGATAAATCTGAAAGATTTGATAAAATCAGGAACACTTTGGAATAGGTTTCAGATATTCAGAACATTCTCTCATTTGCTTTTTCACATGATAATGTGAACAATTAGGTGAATTCTTTTAAATTAAGTGAATGATTTTAAAGGGTATTCATTTTCCCTAAACTCAGCCCACAAGAAGTGAGGACCTGAAGGTTGAAAGTCTCAGATCCAACAGGCAGTCTCCAAACTTAACTCTAAGGATTTTCTTTTTTCTTCCAGTGTGTCAACCTCTAGAAAGTAGAGAGAAACATCCTTCTGATTTACACTGGTTATACACAGAGGTAGAGGCTCTTGAATGTATTCTAATCCTGCTCTTTCTGTTGCAAATGCAATGTAGAACTTAAATCACATGTCCAGCTGCTAGCACCTCTTGAGGTAAATGTCCACGAACTTGTTAATCAATCTCTTAAAATTTTACAGAATTTGATTTTATCACTAAACTAGTATTTGTTAAGCTGTCCATAAGTGCAATGGGTTAGTCCTTTCAATTCTGAGGCACTGAACATGGCTTTAGCTTTCTCAGATTTAGTGAGCAAGTCTGAATTCACTCTTCTCAGACCTTCCTGATTTCATAGACTTCAATCACACCCCCGCCAGCCTTCATCTTTCATATTATTCCATCCAAACTAAAGACATCTGAGGATTTGAAACATTTGGAAGCATTCCCTTTCATTTCCAGCCAAGACAAAAATAGAGGGCTCCATTGTGCAATCAAGGAAAAAAAAAAATCAGTGTATTTGGTACTCGGGACTGTCTCAAAAAATGGAACTTTACAAAATATATCTACCTCTGCAGAAGGCATACCAATGCGAGCTACTCAGACCTACAAGACACCCAAATACAAACATCTCCGATCAGTGTTACAGTGAAAAGATCATTCTAACTGACAGAAACCTTTTCAAAGTGAGGATGCTGACTCATTTCCTTCTTGGTAGGTGTTTAGGGAAGCATGTTGCCAGACGAAGAAAGGTTCATTAGCTCAAAATATTTCTTCCACAAAATATTTCTTCTTTATCTTCTTCTTTCACGAAGATGTGGCTGACTTCTTTGATTAAACAGACTGTATGGATCTTTTTTTCAAATATTTCTTGTAGCATGGATTATAAAATGCAACTCCCTATAAGTTGACTCATCGGTTTTCTAGATCTCACCATGAATGCTTCTAATCAGATTGCTTTCCTTACTGATAGTCAAGAAGATGACCACTAAAACAATCATAGGTTTTGAAATGTGAGAATAAAAAATGGGAGTACTGGGACCTGGCAAAGTCAGCTTTGAACTGACACACGAGCAAGCAGCACTGGATCAGCAGTGTGTAATCTGAGGTCCATGGTCCTTGGGTGGAGGTTACGAAATGAAGAGAGGGATGTAGGGAAAAGGGGGAGAGGGCCAACACACCCACATGGCTGTATTTTCACAGATATTTACCTAGGACCATTGACTGAAATTTTACATTCATTATCTCATATAATTCTTGAAAACTGTCTTGCATATTACATATTATTATGCCAATTTACAGGTATAAAAATTAAGGCTCAGAGAGTCTAATGAAGTTTCCAATGACCACATCTTATCTACAATTATTGAATATTATGTACTAAATTCTTTATGCAATTTTTTCCATGTAATTTTCACAATACTTCCATGAAGTACATATTACCTGCATTTTCAAGTTCAGAAAACAGAGGGTTAGAGAGCATAAGGTATTTTTCAGGTATCCAAAGCTAGTAAGAGACAAAGCTGTGGTTAGTTCTTCACAGTCAAGGCTTCAAACCCTTAAGTAGTACTTTCTCTCTAGCTCAAAGTAAAGCTTTTCTGCCACCTCAAGCCTCCAGGGCCTTGACTGTAAGAATCCTAGTGTGGGGAAGGCCTTGAGCCAGTGATTTTTGTTAGGAGGCTGAATGTAACCCACTGTTGTTTTTTTGTTGTTGTTGTTATTGGGGTTTTTTTGCTGATTAAGATTACCCAGTAAGTTTTTGCTCTTTTAGCAGTTATCCCTGTTGGCTCACACAAGCTTTTGTTGGAAAAGCACAGACTTTCCTATAACTGGTTGAGTGTCTCTTGATCAAGCACAGAGCCATTAGGTACAGAGTTGCATCTATGAAATAAGAGATTGGAGCCCTCCTAACTATAAATGCCACAAAGCTGTCCCATCGGCCTTCTGTCAGTATATTATACCATAAGTCTTCTCCAAGATACAAAAACTTAGTGTGTAGTCAGCAGGTCTTGGCAGAAAGCAGGAAACTGGAGCAGGGGGTGTACTGTTTAACTGCCATTGTTAACCCAGCCACATGCAAGGCAGCGTGGCTTGTGACACCACATCTGCTGTGTTGTTGGTGTGAATGTACCATAATACTAACACTGAGGCTTGCTTTTTGTTTGCTTAATTTCTCTTGCAAACTAGATTCCACACTCTCACTAAAAGTAAAGCATTTATTCATTCAACATCTATTGAGAACTAAATATATACCAAGAACTAGAGGAGCAGACATGCATGTTGACATATGAATAGATCCTGTGGGATTTCACAGTGTAGAAGAGGAACAAGACAATTAATTTTTTATAGCTAGCTAATTTATAATGAGTAGCCCATAAGCAAGGACTATTCCATTGAATCTTCATTCCAGCTCTATGAAGGAGGCACTAGTGATGCCTTCAGTTGACAGACGAAGAAACTGAGTCTCAAGGAGTTAACTGACTTGTTTAAACTCATAGATAGTAATTGGTGGAGTTCGGATAGGACTTTAGCTTTTAGGTTTCAACCTACTTGCCCACCTTCTTGAGCTACTGTCTAGTAGTACTTGTAGCAATAAATGTATCTTTAGGACATGGTGGGAGCAGAGCTAGGAAACACAAGACCCAGCGAAAACTTTAGAAAATTCTAGAAAAAAATTTTGTTCGATTTTTCTTCGGAGAAAAAATAATTAAACAAAAATGTTTTCCCCAGTGTTGACTACCTTTCAATGAAATATTATTGACTTTCTGTAACATTGATATTAACACTGAGAAAATTTCTACTCATTAAAGGAAAAGGAATATGGGACCTGGGGACATTCATCCACTTTGGAAATTATTTATTCAGGTCATTGGTTTTAATTCAACACAAACTCTAAAACTAAGACAAGATATCAAGAGGATAAATTTTGAGTGAGTACAGAATTTTGGAGTAAGGGATGAACTTAATGACTTCATACCTAGTGTTTAACAAACCAGCAAAAGATTTCTTTTTAGGGCTCTCTTAAGTGTGCTTCAATTTAAAAAAATTAAAGGAATGTGGTTTGGCCTTACCTTTTTTAAAAAGGTGCAAGAGAAGTAGAAAATGTTTTCTTCAGCACCAATCTGAAACTTTGTCTGCTGAAGTTTACTTTTGACATCCTGGGTCTATCTCATCTGACCTGTCACTTTCTCTAAGCAAAACTCCCAACTCCAACTCCATCTTCTTCCACTGTTAAGTTATGGTTAATCAAAAATCACAGATGAAGTTCAAACTAGACAGTAAAAATGGATTTACCCATGGGATACATTTGAGGGGGTCAGAAGGATGGAAGACCAAGAACTAGAATTTCATTGCCACCATCTTGCCCCTGAGATGCTACAAAATCCAGCCATCTGTGTGACCTCTGTGATATGGTAAGATTGTGGACAGCATTGTCCCTAGAAGATGGGCGGCAAGAAAGCCAGAGTAAACAACACAGCTTTGAGGGGCCTGCCCACACATAATCAGGACAAAGGGTACTGACAAACTCATTTTCTCCACAAATACTTCTCACTCATTCCCACTGAAATTTAAGTCAGAGTTGTGAGCCATATCCAACTTTCAAAACAATTGTCAGGTCATTTGGCAAAATCTGTAGTTTGAAGGTTTAGATACTGGCTGGAGCCTTTGCCAGTGCACCAGTTAGCCAGTATCCAAGAGTAAGTATCTGGACTTACCCCTCTCACCTTTCTTCACTCACTCAAGCTGTGGCCTCATCCACATCTCCACAAATTCCCAGGAGGGAATTTACTTTCCCTACCTTCTACCTGCCCACTTCCCAGGGAGTTATCTTTAAAGATGACTCTCTGACAACCACTGGTTAGGGAAATTCTGTGCCTTGAAATATTTTTAACAGCTTCCTCGTTTTTGTCTGGTTTTTTGCTTGCACTAAAATGTCTGTGATATCTTTTACCATATATGTGAGGTTTTTTTATTAGCTTTCTGATTATTTTACCTTTCTAAAAAGTTTATTTAATTCTATACAGTCAGAAAGTAGAGGATTAAAGAAAATCATCATTTTATATCACTTTAACTGCAAGATTTCATGATCCCATAAGAATGTTTATTTGAAGTACTGGGGCCAACAAAGAAGAGCAATTATATAAGTGAAAAAGTATTAGATTTAACACAAAGAAGGAAATCCTCAGTATACTATGAGTTAAAACTAAGATTGTGTGGAATCCTTTCCATAGTATACTTCAAGAGCAAACTCATTCTGCCTCTGAGGCCAGAAGACTGGAATTGGTTACTTCTTGAGCTCCTTCCGCATCCAAAGACAATTTTGTGCATATATACCTTATTCAGTGTTTCTCAAAATGACATCAGAGACCATCATATCAGAATAACTTAAGGTACACTTACATATTAACAGTCCTAAGCCCTATCTCAGACCAAATTTTCAACAAGCCTCCTAGTGTATTTATGCAGCCTAAAACAAGAACGACCACCTGAGATAATTTTGTTAAGTGAAAGAAGTCAGACATCAAAAAATCAAATTCCACATGTTCTTCCTTATCTGTTGAAACTAAAAAAAAAAAATCAATTTCAAAGAAGAATGAAAAGGAATACTGGTCACTAGAGATTAGGAAGGGGTTGGAGAGACCGAAGATGGAAAGAATAAAGGGCACCAAAACACAAAAAGGAGGAGTTACTTCTTGTTTTTCTATAGCACAGTGGGCCCACCATTGATTAAAACAATCACATATATTTTTAAATGACTAAAAAAGTAAGAGTAGAAAAGTTCCAACACAAAAAAACAAATATTTGAATAGATAGAAATGCTTATTACACTTATTTGACTATTATGCATTTTATACATGTATTAGATTACCATAATGTACCACATAATGTTGTACAAATACTGTGCTCCAATAAAAAACATTTTAAAAGACTTCCAACTAGCACTGTTAAGTCTTGCTAACCAGCTGCAAATTTGTTATCTAGGTAGAAATTTTAGCCCTCAAAAATTGGCCCATTGTGTTAATAGCAAATTTTAATACTGAAGACCTCTGAAAAAGGAAAGTGATCTAATAAAACATCTCTTGATCTTTCAATATGCTAAAGCAGACTAAGTTGATACTTAAAAACTCACTACAGAACATTTAAACTCTAAAAAGCCTCAGTGTTATGGGTTATATCTAGACATCCTCCAAAGCCTCATACACTCATAGGTCCTCTGCCATTCCGCTCTAATAGTCATATATTCATTCATTTAACCAATATTTGTTTAGTGCCAACCATGTGCTAGGTATTATGTCATTCCAATGAAGTTACATCTTTTATGGAAAATGGGTTCCAGGGTCAGCACTTGAGGCAAAAATCATATAGAGTCAAAACTACCCTTGGGGAAAAGCCCATCAGGAAAGCTTATAATCCTATGTTCCCCCAGTTCTTTTTTCAATAGAGCAACAGACAAAGTTGTTAGTATGCGTTTAGTAACCATGTTGTAAGAAAACTGCCGCATTAAGCATTTGAATCGCCCATAGTGCAAATGTGAGAAGCACAAAAGAACTGAGACCAATTCAAGAAATCTTGGGTTCACATCTCCCTTCTCTTGCCCATTCATTAGGGTGGATTCATATCCACCCTATTTAAATTATTTTTTTATCTTTCTTCTTTCCCCTCAAGTAGACCAAGCTGAGTACAAGTCATTTATTTAGATTTTTGATTTTGTTGTTTTGGATTTTTGTTTTGTTTTTGTATTTGTTTTTGTTTAAGAGAAAGAGTCTTGCTCTGCTGCTCAGGGTAGCCCGGATTCTTGGGCTCAAGCAATCTTCCTGCCTCATCCTCCCTAGTAGCTGGGACCTAGTGCACAGTACCACCATTCCCAGCTTGAATACATGTCACTTAAATGCAAGTACTTTGATACCTCTTGCCATTTGTCACAATCAGTCTTTATTTTGCATTATCCTACTTAATCTGCATGTTATTTCTTAAATTGACTCATTTTTACCCACTGAAGAGAAAAATGCAAGAGATTTTAATGACAAGAGAGAGTTCCTCCGTGGCACTGTCCATTACTGGTATCTCACATAAGCTAGTCAGTACATGCCCAGTGTTTTTCCATCCCCTCCTGGGTCTTTCCTACGGCAATTCCTGACCTCTGGAATGAGTGGTGTGTTCTATGGCTTGATGACTGCTGGCCCTTTCCACAGTGCTCTCTAGCTATCAGACCAACAGTAGACCAAGGTTCCTTTGACTCTCACAGTTTCTGCTCTCTACCATCGCCGCATTCTCCACGTAAACACAAAATCCTGAAACAACTCCAAATAACATATTTGGATCAGCAATAAAGTTTGGTTACACTTCTTTCTAGAGTCTATCAAATTGCTGAAGCTCTTAGGAAGGAGGGAGAAATTGGGTACAAATTGTTTCCAGAAACCACTCCATTCAAAGTCCATTTATCAACCTTATGAAACAAAGGATACTATGTGGTACAGAATTATGGGGATTCTTGTTCTTTAAAAGTAGGACTGACAGCAACAACTTATTTCACAGGATCATCTAACTGGAGGTCATTAAACTTAGTGACTTCTTGACTGGCTCTGAATTGGGAACCAAAAGATGAAAGACGCCACATTTCCCATCTCTAATCTCATGAGCCACAGAACCTAAACCTAGGGTTTTAATGTCAAGCATCATACTACATGGAGCAGCATAATAGAGCCCCAACCAGAGAGCTCACCTAAGCTATAGTGTAACAGCATCAGGATTCACAATTTCCAGGCTAGTGGCCATAGGCCATGTGGAGCTAATATTTCTCTAGCTTTGGGAAATCTGAAAACACCATGCCACCAAGAAAATAGTAATAGGACAGCTGGCAAGCACAGAAACTTGGGACTCAGTAGCATTTTATTTGCTTTTATTCCCAGTTCTCATTATGTTTCTTGCCCCCTTTCTTTTCAATAAATTTATCTTAATGAAAGAATTTGAGGGGGGGAAAGTTACTAGAAACATGTGAAGAAATATCCTTTAATATATAAGTGGTAATTAAAATGTGAGCATGTCCTGAGGGCAGAAAATGGATACCTCTGTTAAGAATTTCAAAGCTAATAAATACAGCAATATAAACACGCCATTAAATTACATTGTAACAAACAAATGGATAGAATTATTGAGCCATATATAAACTTTGGGATTTGAAAAGGCCAAAGAACAAGCAAACAGAAAATGGTCCAAATTAACTGAACAAGTAGTAGAATCCAGGAAGGTAAAAGGTTTAAACATGGAAGAGTTGAAGTAACAAAGAACTGATTCACAAGCGAATAATCCCAAGCAGAAGAGGAGCAGAAGCAAATCAACATAGAAAGGTTCAGAGGTTTCTGGTAAGCATACATCTTGTAGTTTAGATGTTAGTGGTGATGCCAGTTTCATCTGAAGACAGAATATGCAGCTAGAAGCACAACTGTCAAAACAAACCAAGGTCACATTTTGAATACATGGCACTGTCTAGGTATCTTTCTTAAAAATCTATCATGAACCATGATGGTGTTTCAGGGTCCAGATCTACACTTGGGCCTTAAACAACTTTTAAAATAGTCTGAATATATGAAACACCAGTTTTCAGATACTAGATAATGGCAAGCACAGGCAGTAATTCCCTGATGAAGGGAAACAGACTAGGTGAGTTCTACTTAGGCCACTCCCTCTACTGTCTAGAGAGTTTCCCAGCTGTACCAAGGGAACCAAACCCAAACACAGCATATGTCTCCCTGAGTTGAGGTGACAGAGTTGAACATTAACCCGAAGAAGGCCACAGTGGTTGGAATTCTGAGCACGTAGGACCAGAGAGGAGGGAGCTGCACAGACAATATCTGCAAATCTCAGAAGGCCCTCCGTGACCTCCTCTGTGTGCTGAGCAGCACACACATATGAGAAAGTTCTTAACACTGAGTGAAACCTGCTGAAAAGGAGCAATCCACACATCTCACACAGGTCTGGAAATAATTTGAATTCCCTCTGCCATCATGGGAAACTCTATCATATGCAGGGCCATTAGGCAGTGCACCCATCAGGATGTTGCCCCCAACAATGGACAAAGTGACTCTTAAACTAGAAGTTTTTTGAGTTCCACCTAACAGTTTTAAAACAAGCCTACAGGACCACACTGTTTCCATGTAATTTAAAAGTATCTGGAACAAATCTCAAGTCTATTTAAAAGAAAACAAAAATATCCAGCATGCAACAAGACAAAATTCACAGTAATTGGTATCCAGCAAAAAAAGTAAGTACCAAGATACAAAGAAGCACAATAAAGAGAAAACCAATTAATAGAATTTGGACAGATTATAGGACAAGTGGACATAGACATGTGAAACATTTACTATAACTACACGGTATTCTATGTGTTTAAAAAGGTATAGCCAGGTGTGTCAACCTTGGTACTACTGATATTTTGGCCCAGATAATTCTTTCTTGTGGAAACTGTCCCATCTATTACAAGATGCTTGGTAGCATCCCTGACCTCTAGCTCACCAGATCCCAGTAGCATCTTCCCCATGCTTGTTGTGACAACCAAAAATATCTCCACACATTGCCCAGTGTCTCCTGCAGGGTAAAATCACCTCTTCAGTGAGAACCACTTAGGTAGAGAAAAGCATAAGAAAGTCAAAGAGTGAAATAATGGTAGTACAAAAAACTCACAACCAATTTAAATTCTATCAATGAAAAATATAATGTCTGAGGTGAAAAATACACTGAGTGAAATAAATAGCAGACTAGACACTACAAAAGACAAAAATAGTGAACCTGAATATATAGCCATAGAAATTATCCAAAGTGAAATAGAGAATCTATCATGTAGCACAGTTATTTATTACAGTAGATTCTCAGAGAATATGGTTAGGAATATCTGTGACACACCTGTCCTACAACCCAAGCTAATGAAGGAGGATGGTAGAGTGGATATCAAAGTAGTTATTGATGGCAGTAACTATTGCTACCAATAGATCAGTAAAAGAACTAGCTAATACAGAATTTTGTTAAGTATTTTATATGCATTTTTCAGGTATTTCTCATACAATAGTCACAATATTCCTGAGAGACAGATGTCCCTTTTATAGATAAGGAAGCTGAATTCAGACACTTTAATAACAAAATAAAGATCACACAGTTGCTGATGGTAAATGAACCCAAATCTAGTCAATGGCCTGTGCTCTCAACCACTGGCTCTCCTAAAACTAGGCAACTGACTGAAAGGAATACATTTGAGACGTATTTTGACAAAGAGTCTAAGAGGAATTTTATGACTGACTTGAATGTGGAAGAAAGAAAATACAGGTCAGCAAATGGTAAGTATATTGTCTAAGAAACAGCAGAAGGGTAAAAAACAAATAAAACTATATGCATATACAGCCCACAGAACTTTAAAATTGAAAGGAATATGAAAGGTAATCTCTTCCAGACACATACATGCATGCTATCAGACACATACAAACACACTTTTAAATAGGAAAGTAAACCAGGTCTAAAACATTTGCTTCCCTTCCTTACATTTATTGAGTGCTTTAAATGACATGCTTAGTTCCCCCACTGTTAGAGGCAATGCCAAGACTAAAGCTCTAACTGTCATGCCCTTTCTACTCCAACATCCTGCTTCTCCTGAATAAATATGTAAATGTTCCTACCCATGCCTAGCACATGGCAGACTCTTAATAGATAGTAGATATCTCTACTGACAATCAATTAAACCACTGAAAATGCCTTGTACCTATAGTCACAGCTTTACCATGTAGGATAGACCCATGTGGAAAATGGCTCAGCCTTTTCTTCATGGAATAACCTTATTTACTATCAAATGATGTGGCCAAGTCACAGTGACTAGGGGAAAGAACAGATGTTTTTAGAATTATTTCCCCTCATTGAGTACAATCTTGAAACCTTGTCATGCTAAAGTCCCTAACACTCAAGCAGAATGGGAAGAGAATAAACATTTTTTTCCCATAAAACACATTGACCCTGTTTGCAATAATTCATGGGTAGATGAAGTCAGCCAGTCTGAATGTTCAACCAAATGAACAGACAGAAGCCAGGTGGGCCATTTTCCACAGGCTCCACAACATCTAGACTTCATGTCAGCCCCACACCAAAAGACTGGCCTTGCTGCTTTATCTCCATTGTGCTCACACAGTCAATGTGCCTCATGAGAGATGGCTGTCTCTGGACAAGGTTGCTGTCCTGAGGGACATGTGAATCAGTTTTCCTTTAAAGAGCCTCTCTACTGCCTTTGGCACCAACATTTCCTGATGTTTATGTTTCTGAAAAGGGAGTGTTGGTGATAAAGCTCTCGGTCACATGGAGGTGCCTTTTTGCTCTAGCGGTTCACAAGATCTTCAGTTTTATTTAATGGTTTAACTACTTCATAATTGCTCATATTCAGCTGCTCCTAAGCCTGAATGATCTCAGCTTTTAATATGCCTTGTCTAATTTTTAGCCACATCAATCTACACAAGTAGCTCATCACTACTCTGAAATGCTAATGCTTGTCACATATTTCAGTCGCCTCTGTAAGACCTTGTTCTCATGTTCATAAATCTTGTTCACATTCCGGGACCTTTATACACACACACACACGCACACACACACACACATGCACAAGCACACGTACAAACACACATACATACACACATATATGTATATAAAAGGTCTCATTTTCTCCAAGGACAGAATTCTTTCAAAATGTGAATAAAAAATATCAGTAACCTCTTTTTTTCCCCTAATCCTACATGACACTATTTGCAATTGTCCATAGCATTGCATACCCTCTCTCCTATTTATATATTTTTCTGACATCTTCTTGTTTGTAAACACCTTGAGATGAGCCAAGGAAATGGAGAATAACTGAGAAGCAGGGGAGGTAGCTATGGATTGGGTGCTTACAGACAACTTTGAGAGATGGTATCTGCAATAGTTAACTGTTTTGCCAATTTGAGTAGGAAATGCTCAGCTGATTGGCTCAGCATAGTTCTGGGTGTGGCTCAATGATTGCCTTACTGAAGAGGGAAGATCTACCCTGGATGTGAGTGGCACCAATCAATAGACTTGTAGACTGAATGGAATAAAAAAGGAAAGAAGAAGGAAGTCTCAATTCTGTTTCTTTGGAGGAGCTCCTATTTTCGCCATTGCCTTGAACATCCTCCCCTGGCCTCCAGCCCAGACTTTCAGCTTCCTGATACAGACTCTCACAGGGCTCTCCAGTGAGCTCCAGCCCTTCGACCTTCTACTGGACCCTTGCAGACGGCCCTTTTACAGTCTTCCACACCTGCCTGACTATAGGCAGCCATTGTAACTCTACTTTGTAAATCTACCCATCTATATATCTACATCTATATATCTTATATTAAATCTGTTTCTGTAGTAAGCACGAACTGATAAAATGAGCTAAGCCCTGAAAAACAGGAAAGATTCCCTGCAGTGAAAATTGGCTCCATACTCTCACATTCTGTAGAACAGTAAGTTAGTCAATTAAGTCACCATATGATGGTAACCTATTTCATCAAAACACTAAGTTCTACAGGGGCAAGTACATCATCAAGAAGGGAGCAAGATAACAAGAAAAGGTTTCCAGACACTCTCAAGCCAACTTGAAGTTTTAAAGACTCCCTCGTAAAATCCCCACAACAAGATAAACTTAGTATCAGGTAGAGATCCAAAAGGTTCTCTAAATTTGATGAAGCTTTATTTCTACACTTCTGTAAGAAGTATAAACTGATCCATTAGTCTGATGTATTATTTGGTCCAACTACACTGAGAGCAGCTCCAAGACAGAAACCATTTTTCAAACATCACCAATATAGCCTTGCTAGGGTTTACCATGTACCACCTCCATTAAAATATAAGCTCCAAAAGTACAGGACTCTGTTGGCCTGGTTGATAACTGTGTACCCAGCCCTGGATTAAAGCACATAATACACATTCATGGTACTAAAGGAATGCTATCAATATGGTAACAGTATGAATTTAAACTGGCTACCGAAAATATTGTATGGCCCTTGGGCCCTAAAGGGGAGTCTAATTTATATAATAGTTGTTTTCTGTTTGTTTATCTGTGGTTTTTGTATGTTTATTTGGGATTTTGGGGCATGGCTGCCTATGCTGCCTAGGCTAGCTTCAAATTTATAATTCTCCTGCTATGGACTCCTAGGAGTCTAGGTAGCTAGGACTACATGCATATGCCACCACATCCATTTTTATTATTTATTTTTATATATTATTTATTTTTATAGGCTTGAACTCACGGCCTTGCATATGCTAAGCAAGTGGTCTACCACTGAGCTGCATCTTCAGCAATATGTATTTTTAGAATCAATAAAATGTTCCCACAATAAATGACCATTACACTGGTCCTACATTCTTTAAATTACAAGTGTTTGATATGGCAAACCTGACCAGCATGCCTTATCTGCTCCTCTTCCAATTTCACACATCCCAGAGGCCCAGGCCCAGAGAATACAATCAATAATAGCCTCAGAAACCTTCCAGCTAGACCTGTTGCTTGTCTGGGATACTCTGACAGTACTACAATGGGATGTAGGGTGGGTGGCCATCTGGCTCCCATTTCCCAGCTCTCCTCTTCCTTGCACCCTATGCTAAGTCGAGAATACACCAGCTTTCCCCTTTTCCAGTGCCTAATCACCTATAGCAGCACACATTAAATATTCAGCATTGCCTTCAAGTCCTACTTGTAAATGTCCATTTTCTTTAAACTCATTGTCATTACCTTCAAAGGCACAATCATATGCGGGACTAACTATTTCCACTGTATCTAAGAGATTCATCACTACCAAGCACTATATGATCATTTACAGATCATGGTCTTCCCCCTAAACTGAAAAATAAGGCACTAGACATAATTTACACTACCTTGACAATGCTTTCCACAAATATTCCAATAAAAGATTTGCTATTTTACTTCTCAAGTACTTATTACCCTTAATAATACCTGTTATGACCGAGGCCCTTAGCAAAAAGAATGTTGGCTTAAAATTGTATGTTGTTAGTTAATTTGCCTACTGGGAAAAAATTCTCCTTAAGTAATAAATACATTTTATCAACAGAAAATTCCGTAAGAATTTCAAAATGTCCCTTCTCCAACTACCTTTCTCTTCTTTCTCTGATTTTTGCTACTTTCCAGGCACTGAAGGTGTGCCCAGGAGTGATTTTAGCACCTGGGCCCATTCTTCTTACAAGGCAAAGCCTAAGAAAAATATATGGGTCAGTCCTATTGTCTCCTAACTTCTGGTCTTACTTTCTGCAACAATTTTTCTCCATTTACCATCTCTCACTTTCCATGAATGTCTTCCGGCATCATGATCTGACGCCCACACTAGAACATCAGGGGTACTGCCAGCTTACTGTGTCTCCCACTCAGGAGTATTTGTGTTTCAATAGGTAAAAGGAAGAGAGGCTAATGTTTAAAATGGAAACAGGAATTTCTAAAAGCGGAATTTCAAGTAACAGTAAAAAATCTAAAAGTGTCTTTCCATCTTCCAATAAAAGTAAAACACGTATAGATCTTAGAAAACATACATCTGTTCTTCCATTTATCCAGTAAGTCATCAAATACTTATTGAGAACTTACTATATGCCAGTCACTGAACTGGGTGCTAACAATGTATTATTACAGATCTAGTCCCTGACCTCACGGAGTTTATAACACATAATCTCTTAAGATCATGATTCACCAAAACAAGAAACAAAAACATTGAACACTGATTTCACATTTTGGTCAACACATTTCAAACACTATTTATTAGGGGCCTCAAAACTTCCAGAAGTTTTTCTACTAATTTTAACCAAAAAGAACTATATACATCTGATTTATGTTACCTCTCATTTCTCTTTAAGCTTCATGAAAGAAAATATTATCTGCCAAAAGATTTCCAAAGCTTTTATCTGAAAAGATTCAGGGCCAGTTTCAAACCTAAAAATTGGGGAGACCCTTTCAATACTTTCTATATAAAAATGGCCCTCAAGGTAGAAGTAGCAGCTTTCTTCAAACAGAAAAGTTGCTAGCAAGATACTTCCCTTTCCTGCAATCCATCACAGAAAAGAATAGTAGACAAGCAGAGCCAGAGCTGGAGAGAGTTCAGGCAAGAGGAACAGTCTGGAGAAGTCAATGAGCATCAGTAAGCACTGAAGCACTCACACCACATCACCACATATGGTCTCTTCTCACTGCTGGTGCCCAGGCCTCACCACTAATACTGTTCACGACATTCTCCATTCTTACTCAAATCATTTTTTTCTATTTTGTTCATCTTTATCAATTTAAAAAGGAATAGTATGTCTTGGTCCCATCCTGCTGGACATGAGAATGAACAACAGTTTTGTCACTGAAACCCAAAATCTGTCCCCAAAGATAATGAGATGAATTAAAGAAGGCAGTGACAAGCAGGAGGCTTCTTCCCACCTCTCAGGTGAAATTTTCAACAAGTACACAGCAGCACTGTGGATGGCAGTGATGGTTGAAAGTGCCCTGAACCAGAGTTGTCATAGTAAAGCAAAAAGATGTCATTTTAGAGCAAACAATATTTGCCAATTTGGGGACGGCTGACTTAAATTAGTAGGCTGAATAGAAACTTAATTATTTCTGGAAACAATTTTCAGAGCTGCGCTAGCAGACTTTGAAGACCAGGAATTAGTGATACTTTTAGAAACTGTTTGATCTATATATAGGGGGAAGAAACTATATAGGGGAAAGGAAGTACTGGGCTGATTCTCTATGAGGCAGAGTAAAGTTTTCTCTAGCAACTCTTTGCATGTGCAGCCATGCTGGAGTTACTTTAAAATGATTAAGGCTAATAGCTGGAACATCCAAACAATATTATAGGCCTTTAGAAGGCCATATATCAGTAATTATTAGGACAACTTAGGCATAAGTTTAAACAAGCATACAAATCTTAATGGTAACTAAAAAAGCGTTTGCAAACAAAAACAAATCCATAGATAATAATGACCAAGGTTTTAAATTTCTTCTTAGGTTTAAGCCACAAAAATCTCCATCTAAATTTGACCTACAACTTTGGTCTTCAAATATCTATGTTAAGTATCATCCATTTTCCCAACTTAATTTTTTACGGTTAAAATACCTGGCCTCTCTTGCTGCTATGCTCATTTCTTTCTTGTATGCAGACAGACCACACTCAGTATGTAAGGGAAGTTCCTGATGCCCCACTCCCACATATACACGTCTCCGTTCCACTTGGTCCGTCACCCTTTCCAGCCATGCAGAGGAGTTTAGCACTCGGGACACAATACACTTGCACTGCCTTCAGCACGTAGGTCCTCAGGAATCATAGTGCAAGTGAGTAACAGGTCAAGTAATTCATTTTTCAAAAAGCAGAGATGTTGATACACAGTCTTTGCTCATGAATTCCTCCCACTGCCAAGATTAATCCAAAACCTTCTACTCTGACCCTTCTATAGGCCAAATCCTGCCCAGACACTAAGGTTCTATTCAAGTCTCACCTCATCCACACATATTCATTCCCTAATGCATTCAGACAGTTGAAACACTTTCCCTTCTTTGAATTAAGGACAACACTGTAGAAGTATGAGCCATCTTAACCAGGATAAATAATCTTCAACTACAGACTGCGCTGGATTGAATAATGCCTTCCCCAAAATTCATGTCCATCTGGAACCTCAGCATGACCTTATTTGGAAGTAGGTTTTGCAGATATATTTAGTTAAGATGAGATCATACTGGATTAGGGTGGGCCCTATTCCAATAACTCTTCATAAGAAGACAGATACAGATACACAGAGGGAAGAGAGCTACGCAAAGACAGAGACAGAGTTAGGCTGCCATAAGCCAAAGACCATCAAGATTGCCAGTAGCCATAGAAGCTAGAAAAGGCAAGAAAATATCCTTTCCCAGAGCCTCTGGAAGGAGCACAGCTCTGCCCACACCTTGATTCCTGACTTCTCACCTCTAGGACTGTGAGAGGTTTCCTGTTATTTTAAACCACTTAGTGGTGGTTTGTTACAGCAGCTCTAGGAAAGTATTACATAATCAATGTTTTACACAAGTTAAGCATCCTTAATCTGAAAATCTGAAATCCAAAATGCTCCAAAATCCAAAACATTTCGTGCTGCAACACGACATCACAACTGGGAAATTCCTCATGTTATGAGTCTCACTCAAAACTTGCACTAAAAATACTTTATAAAACTACCTTCAGGCTATGTATATAAAGTATATATGAAAAAAAATGAATTTTTGTGTCAAACCTGGCTCACTCTTAAAGATATTTCACCAAATGAATGCAAATATTCTAATTTTTTTTTTAAATCTGAAGTACAAAATACTCCTGGTCAAATGCATTCTGCATAAAAGATACTCAGCTTATACTAGTATTCTTTCAGATTTCACAGTTTTGAGCCCATGACTAGTGATCAATAATCAACACTTGCTTACTAACAGGAAGACATTTTATTATGATTATGAAGGTCAGGGAAGCTGGTCTGTGCAGCCATAAGTAAGAGATAGTCTTTGAGTAGACACAGTGGACCATTCTGAAGATATCTGTAAAGCATAAGAACCCTATTATGGTATTTTCCAGCAACACAGATAGATTCAAGTCCAAAAGGTAGACAAGAGCAGGAGTTTTTAATAGATGTTTTTATTTGAGGTAGTAATTACTATATCAAACATATTTTCTATTCAAAAGCATCTTCTTTCATCTACACATTATTTATTTACTCCTCTCTTGAATGGGACCTATAAGACTAAGCAGAGGTCAAAATTCTTTTTGAGAATCATTTTTGCACTGAGCCTTCCATATGTTAATTTGATCATTAATTTCTGTAAACATATATAGGTTTCAAATTTTCCATATTTATTTGATCATATATTACTTCAGATTGAGGACCATATCCAAGCAATAAAAGTCTAAATTATACATTTTAGAAAGTTGACCTAATTAATTACTCTTGCCCCTTACGATGAGATGCTATAGACTGAAAGTAATAGCAAAAGTGGTTCAGAATGGCCTAAACAAAAAGAACTATTTTCTCATATAAGAAGTTCTTCATTTGGGACCTCAAAGATGGTCAACCCAGCCAATTAGTGATCTCATCAAGCACTATGGGCTTTGTCTCTCCTCTTTGCCTTTCTCAGCATATTTTGCGTCTCTTATCATGACTGCAATACCACCAGACATTATAACTATATATGACAATTTCTACCAGAAAAATATTTTTTCTCCCATCTAGCTCTCATAGTCAAGGTGGCAAACTTTCCCAAAAGTCTCCTATTCAATTCTCCTTATATCTCATTGACCAAAACTATGCCACACTTCCATGCTTAACGCAACCAACATCAAGAGAAAATAAGCCACCCTGCTTAGATCCTTCATGATAGTGATTTATTCTCTAGGACTGGGAAGGTAGTTCCTCGTAATAAAAGACTTATACTCCATGACAGTGGGGAGGAAAAAAACCAATAAAACTATTAATAGACCTTCAAGCGCCATCCATTCCTTCTTCCATACAAATGGAACCAGAGCTTTGTACAGAACAGTCATGTGTTCAGCTCCAATGTGTTTGGATCATGCTTATCTAAGCCGTTCCTAGAAATTCAATCATTTTTTTCCCAAACACAAGTTGAGCATCCCTAATCCAAAAATCCAAAATCAGAAAAGTTACCAGAATATGAAACTTTTTGAGCACTGACACAACCCCACAAATGGAAAATTCTACAACATATACACAAATACTACAAAAATCCAAAAAATGAAAATCTGAAATCTAAACACTGCAGGTTACAACCCCTTTGAATAAGGGAGACCAATTTGTACTGGCCTTCTTAGGTTCATATACTGTATTATGGGTGGCTACAGACCACCATCCTGATCAATGAGATACAAGTGAAAGTCTTCTGGGGCTTTCTAATACATCCCTGTATCAGTCTGTCCATATAGGATAGATATATAAAATTAGCGTAAGCCACTTTCTCTTCTATGTATCTCCACTCTCATCCTTTCTGCCACTAAATATAGCCATGTTACCAGAAACTATGGCAACCACTTTGTAGCCCTGAGGTAAGCAGTCCAAAAGTCAAATACCAACACACTGAGAATGACTAGGCAGAAAATGGAAAAAGCTTTGTTCATTGATGTTATTCCTGGGTTACAGACTCCACCCTAGACATTCACCTTCTGAAAAGTATGTAATACTTATTCGCATAAGGCACAACATTCATAGAACTCAGAAAACAAGACTCTGGAACACCCAAATTCCAGAGTGGAGATACTATTGTAGTTGAATAACTCTCTACCCCATCCCATCAAGAGAAAAAAGAAATATTGGTTTGGGAAACAGTGTATCAAAGACAGTCAGAAAAGCACCCACAAAGCCAGCTTTCCCCTAGAGCTTTGGCCTATCCTGAAGAATTTGGAGACACACCAGGGAGACACTGAGAGGCACCTCTCTACCCACTGTGTTACCCGGAGGGCTATGCATAGGGCTTATCTGCTGTGAGCCAGGCAGGTGGAGTCTCAGGAGGATAAGGAATGGGCAGAAGAGGCAAGTGTTTCCCTGCAGGGATTCCCATAATATTGTTTGAACTAAATTTTACCTGCACGAAAGGGTGAAGTAGAAAGAAGTGGCCCATTTAGGGTCATGGCACTGGTTCCGTATGCTCCACCTACCCCAACCTCAGTATGGTCCAGAGAGCAAACCACTTTCCTGGGCATCTTCCTTCGCTCCTGAAACTCCTCCCAACCTCCTTATTTTGGACCACAGTTTTGTAAAGTGCAGGAAAAGCAATGAATTTTGAAGGTATGCTTAGGAAAAGGGAACTGAAAAAATCAATAACAAAATGAGATGAACTGGCAGAGCAAGTGCAGGCCTGATTTTGTACCACCAGCAAAGCGGACCTAAACAATGCAGGGAAGCAGCTTGCTTACTTTCCTCAAACTAGAGTATTTCCATGCCTTCATTCTAACCATTGTAGAAGAATACACCTGCCTTCATTATGCATTTTCATCATGCATCATGGAAGTTTAAAGTTTAAAACACTCTTTCATTTATTTGTGTATTATACTAGCCTATGAAATACACAAATGATTTATGGCTTCTGAAGTTTTGGGGATTTTTGTTTTGTTTTGTTTTTGATAGTTGAATCCAGGTTGGGAGTTTTAATTTTTTTTTTTTTCAAACATGGACTTCTGAAGTTTTTAAATCCAAGTTCAGGTCAAATGAAGCAGGAGGAATCAGAAGTAAAGAATAAAAAAAAAAAAAAGAAATAAAAATTTTAACTAGAGGTCTTCATTGAGGTTTCCTCATTCTGCAACCTTTCCTACCAAGCCAAGGAACAGAGAAATTAGTTTTATGCCAACATAAAAATCTGTATTTCTACAGTTCCTCTCCAGTGCTTTTCTCAAGGGACTCATTGTTTTAATTTCAACACAAATTTGGCATACTGGAGGGTGGGAGAATTTTAATCATACATAATTCACACAAAAGCACATTAAGAACTTATCACAAATATATATATAACTTAAAATACATAAAAATACTACTTATTGTATTTTCTAGTTCTTCGATTTTTATCATCAGTGATTTGTATGAGCCTACTAGTTAGGCTCGTAATAGACGCATGGAATTAAAAGGGCTTAATTAAGTTTCTTAAACATGACCATGTCACCCCTCATTGAACTTTCCAACCAGAACTGAAAATATTTGCCAAAATACCACCCATATTCACTGTTTCTCTGATGGTTTCTGTTCATTTAATCAGGAAAGGTCTCCTGGGTCCAGATCAATCCCCCACCCCTATACTCAGCATGGAGCCCAGAAGGTGGGAAGAATGATCTCCGGGATACTCAGGCTTCAGACACTTCCTCTCACTCTGCCTTCCCATAAGCCGAGTTCTCACTCATTTCCGTCTTGCACCCCATAGCGATACCATTGATTCCCATCTCACAGTGCCTATAGACATAAACTTCAGTTTGTTCTGAACATAGAACTGTCATCTGGCAGGCTTCTGGAGCTCCCTTGGCTCTACTCTTCAGTCATAAAGCCAACCCCATTTACTTAACATCCCCTGTTCCCTAGTCCTGCTAGCCAAGGTCAAGCCCTTTGAACCTCGAGGAGGACTGAACATTGGCAAAAATGAGTTCTGTCAGCTTTTCTTTGAAAGGCAAGCCTCTCAGTCCTCCTGTTTCTGCCTTGGAGCCAGTCAACCATGGGCTGCAACTTCTGAAACTGTTAGCCAAAATAAACCTCTCTTCCTTTAAATTGTGGGTGTTGGGTATTTTGTCCTAGTGATGAGAAGTAAATAAGACAGTCACTTTCTTGTCACTGGGACAAAACACTCAACACCCACAACTTAAAGGGGAGGTTTATTTGGCTTATAGTTTCCTGTGGATTCAGTCCAAAGTCAGCTGGCTCCAAGGCAGAAAGAGCATGGTAGAAGGACCTAGCAGAGGATCACTGCTCACTCCATGGAGTCAGGAAGCAGAGAGAGAAGAGAGGAGCTAGGAACAAGAATACACCCTCCTAGATCATTCCCCTAGTTAGCTCCCTCTTCCCATCAGGCCCCCATCTGAACACATAAGACTTTGGGGGCATTTTAGATATAAACCATAACACTTGGTTCCAAGATACGTGATGATTAATTTTATTTGTCATCTTGTTTGAGCTGAGGAATAACCAGATAGTTAGTAAAACATTATGTCTGTGCCTGTGAGGGTGTGTCTGGGAAGATCAGCATCTTAGACTGACGAAAGGAAATTATCTTCACCAGTACAACCAGAATCATCCAATCTATTCAAAGCCCAGGCAGAAGAAAAAAGTGGAGGCATAGTAAATTTATCCTGAGTTTGTTTGTTTGTTTGTTTGTTTGTTTGTTTGTTTGAGACAGAGTCTGACTATGCAGTTGAACCTGGCTTTGAACTCACTATGTAGCCCAGGCTGGCCTCAATTATTGTTTTTGCCAGGATATCCATCTTCTCCTACCCTTGGACATCAGTGTTCCCAGTTCTCAAACTTTCAGGCTGAGACTAAATTATACCACCAGATATTCTGATTCTCCAGCCTGCAGGTGGCAGGTCTGGAACTTCTTTCTTGACCTTCATAATCATATGAGCCAATTCCCATAATAAATATTATGGCAATATACAGCCCCTTAGGCTATATTCAAATAGAGCTCAGAGAAAGAGACAGAGACAGAGACAGAGAGACACAGAGGGAGACAGACAGAGACAGAGACAGAAAGAGCTAAAAAATGTATATACACATGAGGAAAAGAAAAAGAAAGACTGGTATAAATATTTTAATACTAAATTTTGAGATATGAAATTAATATGAGTTACCTTTGGCTTCTACAATTACTGAAGGTGCTCAAAGTGGTGGCCATTAACTTCCAGGCATTTATTAGTAAACTGAACTGCTGCTAGGGTAACCTTGGTCATTAAGATTGCTGCACAGGCATTTTTAATTTTTTCTCTAAGGGCCTGCAATGTAGTGAGTTTTGTGCAACATATGACACCCTCTAGGGTCCCCTATACAAGGATAACACCATCTGTTGAAAAAATCATCATGCCATTTTTCTTTTCCTGAAGTGTATATACATTTTTTGCAGAATATGTATTTTTTTAATTTATATACTTATATATACATAATTTTAATCATGTTCTTTCTCAATAGGAAAAAAAGTAAAACAAACATACAAATGTCTAGATTTATCCTGCTAAAATAAACAGAACATCCAGAAAGTAAGACTCAGCCTCAACAAATCTGCCCTTCATGTCTCTGGTTTATCAGTCCTTTTCTGTTGTTATAACAAAACACCTAAGCCTGAATACTTTACAAATAAAAAGGGTTTATTAGATCACAGTTTTGGAAGCTATAAGTCTGAAATGTGTGGTCCCATCTGTTCTGCTGTGGGTGAGGGCTTTATGATAGATGGCATCACAGTGGCCAGTGCATGCAGAAGAGACCACATGACAAAAACAAGAGGCCAAAGAGAGTTAGGATCCAAATTTGTTCTGACTTTCACAGGAACTAACTGAAATCACATGAGAACTACATTAATCCCTTCCAAAGGTAGCATTCCCCAGTGATCTTTTCATATCACAGGAGGTCCTACCTCTCAAAGATTCTGTTACCTCCCAATGCACTGCACTGAGGACCAAGCTCCCAGTGTACTCAAACACATAGCGCCTGGCTTACACTCTCAACTTCTGCTGCTCTTCAGACAGTTTTCATCTCCCAGATGTCTTATTCTTAGCTGACTATCCACTAATCTCCCTACAGACAGACAATGGCTTTTACCTCATAGTAGTTTAAGGTATTCCTTTTCCCAGGTACATGTGAAAACTTCAGACCATCAGCTTTAGGATTAAGAAACTAATTATGATATGAGGAGAGGGACCAAGGAGAGGGACCAAGGGACAATATGAAAGTGTTTGGTGGAAAATTTCCAACTGTCTGGGCTCTTTGCCAAAGCCCAAGGGAAAGTCGCAAACAGCTATCAAGGAACTTGAACAAAAAAACTGTCGACTGCTGAGCATTTAGACTTCTTTTAGGTGCAAGCAACAGAAACATAATTCAAATCGGCTTGATCTAATCAGAAATTTTGCTGGTTTATAATAGTCAAGAAAGGGAAGAACAGTAAAACATAGGATGACCAGGGAAATTGCTGAACCTCTGAAATTACCAGGATGGGGAACTCAAGGGCACAGCACTCTTCCTGTCTCTCTGCCCATCAGCTTCATTCCCTCTCTCTGCTGCTTGGCATTCTTCAAATGAAAGGATACATGTCCTTAGATAGTTGCTAAATTAAATCTACATCTTACAGACTTAATCCCAAGAAAGGCGTTACCCTCATTCTCTTTCTGGCTCTCAGTCTGCCCAAGAAGCCAAGCTTAAAGCATCCTTGCACAGACCAATTAGGGCCCAGGGGAGGCCTGCCAGGATTGGCTCTTTCCAAGGGCATCTGTCAGACAGGGTCTGGGAATGGAGACATGATAAGGAAGTCAAGAGTTCATCCCGACATGCACTATAAGGAGAGGGGCTGAGGACAGGGTGTTCTTAGTTAGGGGATTATGGTGCCAGGTATCATGTACATCTGGGCACAGGAGTATTATTCAAGCCTTAATGTCTCACAATGGCAGAATATGCTCAGTCCTTCAATATGGAATACCACATGGTTTAATTTACTGGGGACTCTAAAAAACCTAGACTTCTTGAGTGGAACAGTTTTAATAAAGGGGCAGCAGCAAGATAATATTGAGGTAAAGGAACTAGTAGATACCACATATTATATAAACATCCCTGGATCCACACCTACCAGATATTCTCTGGGAACTCCCAGAGCTACTTAGAAGTGGGGTTTGCTGGAGACTGGAGTTTCTACAATAATAGTTGGGTGCTATGGCCAGCAAAATAAGAATTACTGCTGTTAGTGTGGGACATGAGGGGTGCTAAGAGTTAGGGTTCTGGAGCTAGACTGCCTGGGTTCAAATTCTTGCTCCACTACTTCATAGCTAAGGGGTTCTAGAAAAGTGACTAACGCCTCAGTTTTCCATAAATGTGCGTAACAGCAGTACTTACAACACAGAATTGATCTGCGTATTAAATAAATTAATAGATATGTAGGAGCTTTTAAAATTGTATGACTCAGACAGACATAAATGGAGACTTCCTAAAAACTAAAGCATACCTAGACCCAAAGAAAGTAACCCCTGGTGGTAAAATTTCACACATTAGTAAGATATTTAAGGGCAGAGGGCTATGCCTAGTAACTCTCAATCTATCCACCATGTAGACATCCATGCTCCTTAATTGTGTATTCATTGTGCCAGGCAGGAAAGGGCTTATTTTCAACACTTGTTCTCTTTCTAACACATTGCTAAGAGTTGGGTCACAAGGAGCTTTGTGACAGCTTAAAATTCTTTGGTCCAGACCTTAAATCAAACTCCCTGTTAATGCCCCACCCCCACTGACTCTAGACTGTAAAACATGAAACTTTAGAGTCTCTATGAATAACTGGGTAAGGGTGAGAAAAGAAAGAGATAAATCCTGAGAGAACTGAGGAATGTCTTAAATGGTCCATTGAAAGAGATAGGAAACAAATGGGAAGAGAGTACATCTGTACAAACTGGTATACTGCTCTGGGCTCTCTCAGAGATGAATGATAACACTCAACTGCCTTCCAGGACAAGGTCAAGGTAAAGAAATCCATCCCTGGCCACCTATCATGGCTCCAAAACAATAGCGAGATGGAACACAACCAGGTTAATCCAGGACATCTAAGACCAAAAGAAGTCAGAGAAACGGCAACTGTGTGCAGAATGGAAAAGCAGACCCCTTTGAACTGTTGATCGAAGATAACCATTGGTTGTAAAGGCAATAAGGGTGTTTTTTTTTCCTTTCTCTGTCTCTCTTTAAAGGAAGTTGCTAAACTTGTTACTGGAAAGAGTCTGATTCCTTAGATTGTTCCATATGCCCAAATCTGACAGTTACACTGGCACACTCTGATTCCCCATTTCAAAAACGTGTGTGGAGACGCAACTGAGCGACTTCCATGACACATCCTGTTCTCTCAACCCAGCTTTGACATTTGCAGAGGACTCTTCCAAAGGAATAAACTAAGCACAGATAGAACTCAGTCTTTTCCCTTTAAGCCATCTCTTGCTTTAACATATTCTTCATCAAAGATGCACTAGAAAACACTGTCTAGTGCGTAGAGAAGGTGTAATTTTTCAGTTTCTCACTGAGATGCAGGTTGGCAAATAGGTTAATTTTAACTTCACAGATTGCAAGGTATGTGAATAGAACAGCTATATCAAGAACAAAATAGAGCTGAGAAGAAAGAGAGCTGCTCTGAACCACCAAGCTGTTTCATCCTTAAGGTCGTAAAGGGCATTGGGACTGCCACGTTAACTACTGAAGCAGCGTGGGGTTGCAGAGCCTCAACAATAAATGTCCCTTTAATTCTCATCGAGAATAAAGAAGCCTGTGAAACATGAGAGAAAGACAGGGATATCCAAATTTTTCATGGACAAAAATTACAGCTAACATTTATTGAGTATTTACTGCATACCAGGTAGTTGACTGAGAGTATAACATGCATTATCTTAAATAATCCTTACAAAAACACTATTCAAAGGGATAGTTCAGTCTGTTTTATACACAGGGATCAGGGAAATTAAATAACTGTCTGAAACCATGCAGCTTGTGGTTGGTAGATTTGTACCTAGGTCTGTCTGACTTCAAAACCCATATTTCATTTCTCTACTTTGGCTCCTGCCATAAACCCAGTGACAAGAAAAGATCAGGTACTATTAACCCTCAGTTAGCTAGGGCCCCTTTACTCAGGTTTCGGACAACCCAACCTCTTACCACTTTACTTCCAGTGCATATTTATTTCATCCTCCTTCACAAGAATAAGCATTCAGGGGCTAAGGGCAAGTGAAAGAGGAGAAACAAAGCAGTTGATTTGACCTACACTGATGCCAAACCCAAGGAAGAAGTAATTAAAACCAATGAGTACAGTGAGATTTAGGGCTTATCTGAATTTTTCAGTCATCAAAGCATTCATTTTTCTTCATAAACCTACATAATCAAGTTGGCTCCCAAGCAGTTTTGTTTGCTTTGCCCTTTTACCCACCTAATTAGCCTAAACAAAGACCTCACTTCTGATTTTAGATGAACAAAGTCATTCTGCATGAAATATAACTGGTTCTACAAGTAATACAGCAGCGAGGTCCCACCCTCAGATTAAATATAATTTAGAGCCAGTAATGAACAAGATCATTAAATCATTTTAAGGCCTCTTACTCCTGCTGATTTTTAAGTCAAGTTGTATTTATTCATTTTCAAATGCCAGAAAAGTCCAAAGATGGATATCACGCTCGCCTTAATAAAAGTGAATCTTTAAATGGTTTAGCTGATGAGCAACTTGGATTAATAGTTAAGTAATTCCCTGAGTTTTGACTCTAGTTGTGAACTTTAAAAATGCACACAAATACACTCAAACAAATGTTTTCAATAAAATATATTGAAGTAAATAAATAAAGCTGTATTAAATATTTTGCTAAAATTTGATTAATATTTTGGGGATGTTAATTAATGCCTTTGGGAATTAAGACTATATTTGTTTGACTGAAGGCAAAACAGACAAAGGCAGGACAACATGGTCCTCAAGTTTTGTCACCTTGTATGTTAAATATCTCTCCTTGGATGAAGTCACAGTTACCCGAATGCCTTGGAAAAGGAAGCTCTCTTTTAAATCTTTTTCACAATTTCATCCCTTGAATGAAGTACATCTATTCCTCTAGGTCACCATAGCCAATGACTGATAAATGGACACTATTGCAGAAACTGTTGATTAAAATTCGTATTTTTCACTTCTTGGGCACTCAGGGGGACTATATTTCCCATCTTCCTCTGTAATTAGATGTGGCCTTCAGGTCAGTAGAATATGAGCCAAAGTGATGGGTGCTACTCCCTCATTTGGTTCGTAAGACTCTTCCACGTATGACCCTCTCTGCTCATTTCTCCTATCAGCCATGTGTCCCCAGAAGCCACACGAAGATGACAAAACTTCAATCCCTCTATACCCCCAATGACTTTACAAGAGAGAATCACTCTGCTGACCTGTTCTTTTGCCTTTACCATCCATCACACTAGTGATAAATAAATTTGTTGCATTTTTCCATAATATATTTTGAGGTCTATTCTCATGGTAGTTATCCCACCCTAACTAACAGAGACATATTTTTCAGCCAAAACCACCTCCAAACTTATCAAAATCTCTTCACCTTGTTCGAGATTAACACCTGTCTGTTTAGAGTGGCCCTAGGAACCTCACAAGTGAATCTCTGGTATGTCATATGGTAATTATTTGAATAAGATTACAAAAATTATGCATCAATTCTTATCTTAGTTGCAGGCATAGAGTAAGATTTTAGTATCTGGAACAATATGAAGACCAATCAGAAAACAATGTGCATACAGTATGAAGTACATGTTGTCTTCTTCAATACTCCATATGATATACTCTGCACTATTCTTTAAAAATAATTTCAAAACTTTTATAAAATTATTTTTAACCTGCATAAACAACATGTGTAATATATCTGTTCAGGCATACAAATTGTTTTTCACGTAGGAGAATGCCAACACCCCTCTTCCTTCCTCACTAATGAAGAGTCAGCATCTTAAGGAAGTTACTTAGTTCCTTAGTTTCTGATGTCACAGATTGCTGGAACAGAAAAACAGAATAGGGGCTATAGGGAACAGCAGTCCTAGAAAGTAGGGAGCAAGATTAGGAGGAAGGTAGGATAAAAAGTTGTGAGAGAAAGGAACAAAGGTCCAAGCTAAGAAACAAAGAAATGAAAGTACTGTGCTTAGCAAACCAGGGAACATGAGGCTGTGAGCAAGGGAACAGGAGGCTACTGGGTGGCAGAGTGACTGAAGGGCCGGGTGAGTCAGTGCACAATCCCTTCTTAGGCTGCTTTGAGAAACTCAGTAATGTGATCAATGTATTAGATTTTATTGGCCTATAAATTATGAATTCGGAATATCTTTACTTTTAAAGCTTAAATCACAATGGTACTCTCTATAAATCAAGATCTCAGCCTCCTTTCCCAGGCCCTGCAAAATGCTCCCCCGACGTTGTTTGTAGGAGCCTACAAAGGAGCCCTCTGCGCTTCAAAAGAATTGTCTGCTAGTCATGAGTTAGTCTCTTCTATGGCTGATGACAACACTTCTGCTGCAAGGAGACTCCTGGTTGTGACCCTTAGCACATCTTGTATGATAAGTGTCACCAACTGGCTCACAAGTGGGAAGCTGGGGACGCTGACACTACAGTAAAATGGAAAACTTGAAAGAATGAACTGGACTAGACCTCCACCTGTCCTCTCATTCAAGTTCTGCTCACATTAAACAGTGGCCCAAGTGAGTAGCCCTCTGATGGTAAATTCTCTCCATGCTTTGGTTCTTCCTTTTTCCTCTCATCTCGATTTCCTTGTAAGCATGTCTTGAAAGCAAAAGAAATCTGATCTCGAAATGGATTTCTGTTCTGGTTTTTGAGGTCTGCCAATAATTTGTACCATCCAAGGGCATCAGAAACAGCTATTTTGACCATGACCAGATGGCTGCAGCTTCCCGAATTATCTGCATCTTCAGTGTAAAATTTTTTTTCATTTGTTTTATGGAACTTTTTGTGAGCCTATTGGTAACTATTATTTCAGCAACAAAAATTCCCCCAAGGAACATCTTTTGAGCCTCTCCCTCGGCTTTTTCCTAATAGTTTAAATTGTGAGGTGTAAAATATGAATTGAATAATATGTTCAACTTTATAAAGCTGCAAAGAAATATCAGTATCTGCTTAATAGGCGATGCTAATTTACAGATGAATTAGTTTGACTCCCGAGTCTCTATATCTCAACACACACTCTCCCACCACTGTCAAAAAACAGAGAGCAAACAAAAACAATTTTTTAAACATATACTATATGTACACATATATATGTAAATATACATATATCTATAAAGTCATATGTATGTAAATTTTACTTATGGCTATAGATGCAGATAGATGTAGATATGCAGATAGAGAGAGACAGGTAAGTGGGTAGACAGACAGATACAGATATAGAACATTAAGGAGATAAGGTTATACTAAAACCTGAATTTTAGCCAAAAGTGAGAAAATGGGAAGAAGATAATCAAGTCTTTGGACTTACTGCAATAAACAAGTAACAACTAAATAAGAATTGGTGTATATAAGTGGACCCATGCCTAGAAAATAAAAAAAAAATAAAGGCTTGGTGTGATTAGGAGAGGATTTAAATGGAAGCAATGGAAAAACATAATTATTATTACTGGACAAAAGTTTATGTTCTCCCCCCCCACACACACACACACCTCAACTGAGATCCTTTTTAGAATGACAAGCTTGATACTTGTCTTTTTCCCTCAAAGTAAATGGTATAGCTATGGATTTAAACAGGAAAGAAGAAAGAGAAACTCAATTCCATGTCTTAGAAACAGTCTGGAATCGATGTAGGAACAGGATTCATAAGCATTAAAGACAAAAAGAAGGCGTGCCTGAGTGGCACAAATGGTTTCTGAGAAATAGTGCAGAGGGGGAAACCCGGGTAGTTATAGGCAGGGGCCTACTGATGGAGAAAGTTTGAGGCCAGGTTGACAAGAGTGGTCTGGATCCAGGTGTTAATAGGAAGCCACAGGAGGTTCTTGAATAGGAAAGTGACACAACAAAAATGCTGTGTAACAAAATTAATTGGGCACAAATTCAGAATGGTTTAGAGGTGAGAAAGACGAGGAGCAAAGACCACAGACAATTACATCTTGAAGGGTGTTAGAGAACAGAGAGGAAGGAAACTTCTCTGGGAAGACAAAAATCAACACGTTGTACCATTGATTAGATAAGGAAGATAATAGAGAGAAGAGAGTCAAAGATGCCCTCGAGTGTGAATCTGGCAGATAACAAAAACTACTTTGCACCTTTTATCATATAAAGAAGGTACTCTTGAATATTTAACACATGGAAATTATGTAGTTACTTAATAATAAAAGGAGAACTAATGACACATTTTTCATTTCAGTCTATTTGAAATGGTCACATGAGTTCTCATTAGAAAAATAGGGTGTAAGTTTGGTTTGAGAAACATAAATCATATCTCTGTTCCACCCCCGTCACCCACCTCCTATGGCCATCTCTCCATAACCTCTGTGCAAACCCAATTCTCAGACATGACAGTTAAGACCTTGGATAGTCTAGCCATACCACATGTTTTTGAACCTGGAGCTCACTACAGCCTCTCACACACTGTTATTCTTTATATCTGGATGTCCCCCAAGGCACCTCATGTGCTCAGAGGCCAGGCTTTTGGAAGCAGATGGGACCATGGGGGCCCTACAGCTAACTTGCTGTTGGGAGCGGGCCTGGTTGGAGCGAGTCACTGGGGACATGACCCAGAAGGGACTCCTCCCTTCACTCTCTGCTTCCTGGCTGCCGTGACACAAGCAGCTTATCTTCCTTTATGTTCTTCTGCCATCCTGTAACTGCCTGGGAACCCTCCAACCATGGACTGGACTGAAAATGTGACCCAAAATAAACCTCTCCTCCTTCAAGTTCTAGGTACTGGGTTTGTTCCAATGAGGACTACAATGACTAAAATAGTCACCTTTGTCCTTCCCATACCTCAGGCTTCCACAAGCAAGCCAGGTACTTTTTCATCTCTACATCTTTGCTTCTTCAGGTCCCCTGCATAGAATGTGTCTTCCTTCTTCCCTGTGAAGAAACTTATCAAGCTTTGTTTTATGCCTCAGTATAACTTTGTGCCTATAGCACAAAGTTGATTCACAACTAGCACAATTTCATTCACCTGGTTTGAAAGTATGACTGACTGAATACATGTTCCTCCATTTGTAGGGTGACCACCTCATCCAGACCTGACCAGCACCAATCCCACTCAAAACAGAAAGAGCCATAATCCAGAAAATTCATTAGTGTTAGGCAAACTGGAATGGTTAGTCACTCTATACCTCCCTTGCTATATCTGAAGCCAAAGGCAGAGACAGCCTTTGTACTAGTCAGCTTCACTACACTGAGACATAATATCCAACACCCACAATTTAAAAGAGGAGAGATTTAATTTGGCTTATAATTTTGAGGAATTAAGTCCATGATTACCTGCTTCAAGGCAGAAACATGACGGTGGAAGGACATGGCAGAGCAAAAATGCTTAGTTCTGAGAACAGTGTCAGAGAGAAACAAGTGAGAGAGCATGTATAGATACCAAAGTCACCTCCATGTCCCACCCAGACACACCCAGGAGTTTGATTTACTAATCTGCAGGTGTTTCTTAATCCAATCAAGTTTATATATCAGGATTAACAGTCACAGCATCCCACTCTTGAAACTCACACACTGCTCAGCAAAACATGCACAAAGTAATACGTATTCACACTATATGTAAGAGCTATTTCTCTAAGTGCATTATTCATAATTTTTTAAATCTTCACAGCCACCTGACAAGAAAGATGCTACTGTTACTGAATACTCAACACTGCATGTTCACCCCTGCCCAAAAAGACACAGGAGGAGGCCAGGAACACCTGTAACTTCATCGCTATGGGTGGCTACGGCAGGAGGATTATAAATTCAAGCACAGCCTTGGCAACTTAGTGACTTAGTGAGACCATCTAAAAATAAAAAATAAAAAAGGCCTGAGGAAGTATCTCAGTGCAGTTCTCTGGGTTCAACCTCCAGTAAAACAAAAAACAACACACACACACACACACACACACACACACACACACACACACACACACACACACACCAGGAGGCATAGTGATAAAGAGACTTATTCAAACCTGGCTCCAAGGAAATGGAAGGGCCTCACATTGCCACAAATGGCCATTTCATTGTGTCTAGGTATGCAAGGTCTTTTTATAGCGAAAAACAGAGGAGAAAGTGGACACAATGAGAAAATAGACAACTCCATGCTTGCCTATCCCTCCTATCCTTTTTCCATTCCCTCCCTTCCCTGTGGAAAAGAAATCAACCAGAGTCCTGGGGCCAGCATCTGCATATTCTGTCCATTCACTAGACCAACTGAAGACGGGAAGGGGTGGCAGTTTACTCCTATGTCTGAGGAAGTTTGGAGAAACCATTAGTTTTCTAAAGGAAAAAAAGTTCTAACTTTTAAAATGTTATTTTGCCCCGCCAGTTGTATTACTATTGTTCCATTTTACAGATGAGAAAACTGAGGATTAGTGAAAAGAAGTAGCATGTTTTGGAAAAGACAGTCTGAGATTGGAATTCAGGAGTTCTGATTTCTGAGCCTATTCAGAGGAGATGAAATCAGAAATTGGCTGATGTTTCTCTGTTTGCTCTTAATTTACTCTTCTTAGTGAAGAACTATTTATTCTACATTTCAGGGATGGCAAGGACTCAAATGTTCACTGAATTGAGGTTTTGATAGGCATCTAATGTGAAAATTAAGAAAAATGGATCAAGAGTGAGGGAGTCATGAAAGAGAAATATTTACTAATTTTCTCCACTTCAAAGGAGAAAGAAGGATAGCAATGGTACGTCTACTTAGAGCTGAAGATAAAATTACATCTAGTCGACTCTCTCCCAAGTCTTACCTCCTTTCAATCAGATAGAAACCAGGCCCTTTTTGCAACATTTTCTCAGAACATTTCCAAGTATTACTTCTCATTATTCTTATATTATTCCATTTGCATTTTAAGCATACAGTGTAAAGGCTTGAAAACAATGAAACATGCAAATAAGGAAGCCGAAAGTGTTCTTTGAAAAGTTAAGTGATGAAAAGTAATGGCATTCAAGTTCTTTTAATGCAATACATTATCTGTTAAACCAACTTTTCTGTGCCTTTTCTACCTCCCCCCTGCTTTTGTTATATTCTGCCTTCAAGTAAAAAAATCTGCAATAGCATTTTTGTAGGGAAATGTAACTTTTAGAGTTTGAATTATTTATTTTTAATTTTATAAATGTGTCTTTCTTGAAGAAAAAAGTTTAACATGAGAACAGAATTCTATGACAATTCTTTATATTGCTATTTGAGGCATTATGTAAGTAAAAGAGATTCATGTAAGATTGAATGTTCTTAAGGTTTTGAAGTTGTCATGAGGGTCAAAGTCTTTCTTTCCAGGCCAGAGCTAGTGACCTCCAGTCCACTAAAGATGGTTTTAACTAATTCAATCAACTCATGGTCACTGGGGTTTCAGAGTGAAGAGCGACATTTGATACATTCTATTTAAATGTTACTTTTCAATCGTTATCTTTAGTAATTTGAAAGCTCTGCGAAGAAAAGGTACTATTTCTACTTAATTCACCTACTTTTTATAATTATAGCCTTTTTATTTTTATTAGTACATGTTTGCAGTACATAATGATTAGATTCACTGTGGGGAGTTGGGGCATGTACATAACACATCTTGTTTCATCACCTTCCGCTCCCTTCCCCTTCCTTCCCTTCATCTCTTGTCCCTTCCCTTTCTTTCCCTTCATCCCTTGGTCACCAACACTTTTGCAAAAGATCTATCTTCCAGTTTCCTGTTATCTATCCTTATTTTGCTCTATAACTTACTTATATTTTGGATTTCTTTTATAAGAGAAACCAGGCAATATTTAAGGTTGTGTGTCTGATCCAGTAGTACCCCACTGTGTATAAATAGCACACTTTTTTATCCACAAATCTGGTTTTGTTTTTGCCAGCATGAGATTTATTTATTTTTAAGCCTGTTATTAACCTGATCACAGAACAGATCATTCAAGTTCCATGAGGGTGTCCTAGAGTTTAGTATGTCTTTTTGCCTCCACATTTTTCTTTTCCCTGTTAGCTTGTTCAGCTTTCTCACTGTTTTAGGATCTTGCTTGTGTTCAAAGTCTCATCTAGTTTTCTCCTAGGTGCCCTTTTACCTCTTCGTATCCTCAGTGAACCACATTTTCAGTGCCTTGTTTCATCCCAGTTTACCTTTCTGCCATGCTTGGCTGCCATTTTCGTTCATCCTGTGGGATGGCCACATGGTTCTGCCATGTTTGTCAGCCATTTCAGTTGGTCATGTAGATCAGTCATGTGAGTCCACCGTGTTTGTTCACCATTTTCTTTTTTTCAACTGACCTCATGGACACTAGGAAATCTCACTCTATAAAGCTAAGCTTCTGCTCTTAGGCAACATATGGACCTCCTCCTGGTTTCTCTTTTGAATCAGGTTAGATTCTCTCCCTTTTTCTTCTAACAGAAATTCAAGTAATTTCAAAACATGTGCCTAAGGGCCTGAGCAAAACAAAGGAATCTACCAGTAAAGGTCAGCTAAAGCAGCTGTGAGTCAAAGTAGAACTATCTTTGTACTTAAAACTTTTTCCTCTTAAATGTTAAACAGAAGTTTCTGTCTCTACTGCCTTAAACAAAGTAATTACCAAAATTTTTATTACTGGGAGAAATATAAGGGATACTGTTTCTCAAGTGGCCAAGGGAGCTCCCAGGAGGCTCCACCCTGATCTCCTAAGAGTTTACTGTTTCTAAGGGAGCCCCAAGGGAGCTCCTTCCTGATCTCTTGGTCATAAGTGGCTAACGGAGCCACCAAGGGGTTCCACCCTGATATATAGGAGCCACCACCCCCAGGGATGAGGTGCTCTTCTCTAAGTAAATTCCTAGTAGGTTCCACCCTTCTCTCTAAGAAGTCAGTGGGCCATACTGTGGAGAGTCCTAAAGCTAAGGGAGCCCCCAGGGAACTCTACTCTTCTGGGAAGGCGCCAGTGCCACTCCAGCTTCAAGCAAAGACATCTGCTTAGTAGTACTTAAGTCTCACAAAGGACACTTTGTGAACTCAGTAGGTGTGCTCACTTCAGCAGCACATATGCTAAAAAATAGTGAACTCAACAGGTCTCCTCCTCCTGCATGAGATGCCATTTTAAGGACCCCAGAACTACTTTTCCCTCTTCACTGGCTCCAAAACATGCCACAAGAAAACACCCTGTAGATCCAAGACTTTGCCATTAGGCTGTGTTATGGTTTGTGTCTAGATGTCCCCCCAAAGCCTCATGCGTTGAGAGGTAGCTGGATCTAGAGTGTGTGATTACTAAATAAATCCACTGATCGGTTTGGCATGGTTCTGCTGGGATCAGGGATGTGACGCTAGGATTAAGGGTATTAGGATTAAGGGTGGGAGTACTGCCCACCCTAAAGCCAGGTAGCCTGGATAAAATATGAAATACAGGAAGAAGCTGGTTAGTCCCCTCACCCCCGCTTGCATTCCTTGCTTACCTGGCTGTCTTCTGCCTGTCTGCCATGCCACCCTGCCTCAGACCCAGCTGATTGTGGACTGAAACCTCTACAAACTGTGAGCCAAATAAACCTTTCTTCCCCTAACTTTGGGTGTCTAGTATTTTGTCCCAGCAACAAGAGAAAACCTAACACAGGCTGTATCCTTAAAAATTGGGAACAACTGGACCCTAAAGGTAGCTAGTTGGAGCCCCAGGGCTCCATCCTTGTCTCTAACAACTTGTCCTTTATTGAAATACTGTTTGGTTCCAGTGTGAACAAGGAAATGGCAAAAGACAGGTACAGAATGGCAGTCTAAACTACAATAGTATTTTTCAGTTGGATAGATTCTGCAAAAGGCAAAGAAGTCATTATGAAGTCACTTTTGTTCAGGCTTTTATGGCTTTTTATCTCCAAAAAGGCCCAAGAACTATGATACTTAAAGAGGCCTCCAAAGAAAAAAAATTGGTATCTTGTCCTCAGACACCCACCTGTTTCAGAGGAGAATATGGGTCTGTCCTGCCTCTTTCCACCAGAAGCTAGTGGACCAGAGAAATCCAGTATTTTCGAATACGACCCAAATGCTGGACGTGGCCTTTCAACAATTGAGATCTGAATAAGGAAAAGAGAAGGAGCGGGAAAAAAAGATTAGACAAAATTATGGCTGTTGCAACTGGTACCATTTTAAGCACTCCCAACTCATCCAAGGGAAAATCCAGGGCCAATCAAAATCTACAAGAAAACCAGACAACAGGCACGTGACTATCAAGCCACCACCAGACCCTGCTCCACATCCAGCAGCCAATGTGCCTGACTCGTGGCACTGGAAGATTAGATTTCCCCCACTCCCAGAGAGGAGCTAAGCCAGCCAAAACCCTCATCTCACACTCAAAAGGGGCCCAGGGCAACCTCCAATGCCCCTGCCCACAGATATCTCCCTCTCCTATAAGGAACCACAGATGACACTAAATGGCATGGGTAAGCAAATTCAATTACTCTGTTTTAGCTTCCTTCTCTAGAAAATCCTCTTCTAGATCTCTAGCCATAATTGCAGTAAAGGACAACCCTAGACAGACCTTCTTTACTCCTACATGTCAATTCAAAGGTCAAATGTTCAACCATGAGTTTTAATTGTCCCAGTGTCCTACTCCCTTACCAGGGAGAAATTTACTAGCAAAACTGGGGGCAATTCTCCAATGCTGGCAAAGGCCAGAGCATATTTTACCTGTTTGGACTACATCAGGCCACGCTTATACACACCCATGAGGCTACCATAAAGACTTGCCCCCGCTCTTTTGAAAAGATGATTTCCCAGACCTGTGCAGAAAGGCAGGATAGCATCGGCCTGCCACTCTAAGACCCTCAGGAGATGCAGTTCACTGACAGAAGTAGCTTCGCCCAAGAAGGGCATCAAAAGGCAGGTTATACAGTTGTCAGTTCACAAGAGGTCATTGAAGCCAAACCCCCTTCCACCAAAGACCTCTGCTCAAAAAACAAAGCTCATAGCCCTTCCTCAAACATTGACTTGCTCATGCAGCAATCTGGAAAGAAATGGGTTGCTAACTAACAAAATAAAACACAATTAGTAAATTCTGTAACTTCAAGAGGCAGTCTATCTTCCCAAGCAGGTCACTGTCATTCATTCTAGGAGACACCAAAAAGACATCTCTGAAGTCCCCTTGGGAAATAAAAAGGCTGATAGAGAGGCACAAAGGGCAGCTTTACAGTCCCTCAAGACTTTATCCTTATTCTCTGTTCCTGAGGAACAATTAAAATTTGTTCTTCTTCAAGGGATGCAGTGAAAAGCTATGAAAACCCTACATGGGAAATGGTCACTATAATGTTCACAGGACTAGAAGGAAAGCTTCTCCTGTGAACCTTTGAAAGACCTGAGGCTTCTCTTCAAAAAGCAAGACTCCAGTTCTGCTCTGAGTGCAGATAAATAGGTTCATTATAAATGGGCACTACTAGTCTAATATCCCCCTTTGCTGTACATTCTCCTCCATAGGAAATGTGAAAAATCTGGCCTGCTCCTTCTCAAATTTGGGCTCTAAAGTTACTCTCCTGAAGAGTTCACCAAGCTTTCTCTCATTGAACAGGTAGCTAAACAGTCCTTCACATATAGACACCAACTCCTTTCTTATTGTCTTCTGACAGGTTTCTTTTGAACCCAGATGGTGAGCCACAATATCCGTAGCTATATGAAGACAGACTCCTCCATACCCTCAGCACTCCGTAAAGATTATGGGAATTTTTATCTCTGAGGAAAATGAAGCAGGAGATTAGGGTGTCGCAAACTAGCTGAGCTAGTGGGTATGACCAGTCAATCACATAAATCCAGGAAATTTGCAGAACAGTTCCCAAACCCCTGCACCTGAGACCAATCAGAGAATGTTATCTTTAATTCTTCTCATGAGAACTCAAGCAGGTTCTTGTTAGAACAGCTTAGATCTGACATCAGCCTGAGGAGTAGGGGATAAAAGAGATGGTGGCCATTTTCCCTATGGCCCCTGTACTCTCTTTGTCACAGTGGTCTGCTCTCACTCTGCAGAGTGTAATTCTTTTCCTACTTTCACTTAGCCCACACTTGCTCTGTGGAACATACTTCTTTTTCTACCTTTAGTAAATGTAAAATCTTGCTTTATAAAAAAGTTATCTGCCTATGCCCATGTCTTCAAGAGTTTCACCTATTCTAACTTCCAGCAGATTAAGTGTTTCTGTTTTACCACCTAGATCTTTGATCTATTTTGATTTAGTTTAGAACATTTGTGAAAGGTATGTATTTAGTTTCAATCTTCTGCATGTGGATTGCCAGTTTTCACAGCACCATTTATTAAAGAAGCTATCTTTCCTCCAGTGTATGTTGCCGGCCCTTTTTGTCAAAGATCAGATAGCTGAATGTGCTTGAGGTTGTTTCTGCATCCCCTATTCTGTTCCGCTGATCCACAAGTCATTTTTGTACCAGTACTATGCTACTTTTAACCACTGTAACTTTGTACTGTAACTTGAAGTTTGGGATTGTGATTTCTCCTGCTTTGCTCTTGTTGCCCAGGATTGCTATTCCTATTCTATGTAATTTCTGGTTCCAAATAAATTTTAGGATTGTTTCTCTAGTTCTGTGAGGAATGATGTTGGTATTTTGATTGGGATTGTATTAAATCTGTATATCATTTTGGAAGTATTTAAAAAAAAGTATGACCACTTTGACAATATTTGGTTCTGCCTATCCAGGAATAGGGAGTATCTTTCCATTTTCCAATGTCCTCTTTGATCTATCTCCTTTTTCAGAGTACTGTTGTTTTTGTTGTAGAGGTCTTTTAATTTCTTGCTTAATTCCTAAGTATTTGATTTTTCTTGATGCTATTGTTTCCCTAATTTCTTTTGCAGTGAGTTTATTATTGGTGTACAGGAACGCTATTGATTATCGTGTATTCACTCTGTATCCTGCTACACTACTGAATTTGGTTATAAATTCTAGGAGTCTTTTGTTGGAATTTTTTAGGCCTTCTATTTAGAAGATTGTGTCATCTGCAAATAATGATAATTTGACTTCTTCTTTTCATATATGTATCCTTTTTATTTCTTTTTCTTGCCTCACTGCTCAGGCTAATGTTTCAAGGACTATGTCAATAAGTGGTGATAGTAAACATCCTTGTCTTGTTCCTCATTTAGAAAGAAGGATTTCAGCTTCTTCCCATTTACTATGATGCTGGCCATTGGTTTGTCATAAGTTGTTCTTATCAGATTGAGATAAGGTCCTTCTATACTTATTTTATTCAGGGTTTTTATCATGAATGAATATTACATTTTGTCAAAGATTTTTTTCTGTGTCTATTGAGATGTTTGTATGATTTTTGTCCTTGCTTCTGCTTATGTGATGTATTCACTGATTTCTGTATGTTGGATCATCCCTGCATCCATGGTATACATGAAGCCAAATAGGTCATGATATACAGTCTTTTTGATGATTAGATGCATTCTGTTTGCCAGTATCTGGCTGAGGATTTTGGCATCTATTATCATGAAAGAGATTGGCCTTTGGTTCTATTTTTTATTTGGGTCTTTGTCTGGTTTTGCAATCAGGATAATGCCACCTTTTAGCAATAAGTTGGGAGTATTCCTTCCCTTTCAATTTCATTAAAGAGTTTGAGGATGAGATAGAACCTTGATAGAACCTCATTAGATACAAGAACTTCAGGGAAGTTGATGGCTTCAGTGGTGAAGTCATCAAGTCCTTGGCTTTTCTTAGTTGGTAGGTTTTTCATTCCAATTTCAATTTCATTGCCCGTTATTGGATTATTCAGAGTCCTTATGCTTTTGTTCAGTTTTGATAACTCATATTTATCTAGAAATCTATGGTTCTTCTGGATTCTCCTATCTATCAGAGTACATGTTTTCAAAGTAGTTACTAATAATCTTCTGGATTTCAGCCTTGTCTGTTATAATTTCATATTTTTCATTTCTAATTGCATTGGGTCTTTTCCTTCCTTTTTTTGGCAAGATTTGTAAAGGTTTGTCTATTTTGTTTATTCTTTCCAAAAAATGAGTCCAAAAGAAAATCGTAAAAATGGTTCTGCATTTTTGAATCAGTGGGTTCTTTCCAAGGTCTGTGGTCTTAGAATCTAGCCATTGTGGGGGAAGAATAATGACTTATTGCTAAGATCTATTTTTTTCCCACACTCATGTTTTTTGTGTATGAATGCTGAATCCTGCCCCACCTTTTACCACTGAATGTAGTCAATCAATTGTGTCTACCCTATGACTGTAGTCACTCTGACAACTTCCACTTTTGTGTCCCTCAGTGCACCTCAAGTCATTTTTCTCTGCCTCACTTTACACCTTACGGGTTTGCAAGGTGCCTCCTATGGACAGAGGCCACCCTGTCCATATATCTCAGGCTGTGACAACCATCCAAGCTGAGCCATATCCTTGTTCACATTGGTAGATTGCACTGGATTCTATGCAATGTAGATAACAGGGGTGGGGAGGGGAACAAGCAGTCTGCTGGATTTAGTGCCAGCACTTTCAAACTCGGCATCCTCTGGAAGCCACACACAACCAGCCTGGCTTCTCACCACAGAGGGCAGGACACCCATGTCCATCTCACCTTGAGCTTCAACTTTTCAGAAGGTCAGGGCTGGGATTTAACTCAGTAGTAGAGTGTTTGTTTAGCAAACACAAGGCCCTGAGTTCGATCCCAGCACCACCAAAAAAAAAAAAAAAAAAAACTTTCGGAAGGTCTTTATCTAGTCTGCACTTTCTCCACCACTGTCTGTTGTGGCCATCTTCCATCCAGTCACTGTGGTGGGGTGACACCAGAAACTCTGGAGTATAGCTGTTCTGTGGGTTAGATGTAAACAGTCCGGTCCTAAAATGGTTCCTAATCAAACCCTCTCAAATATAGCAAGTGCTACCCTGGGTGTCTTCTCCAACTTTGGCCTACCTTGTGGAATCAGTCACCTTCAGAGTAAAATGCCACATTTTTTAAAAGTTTATAATAGCTGTGGGTTTTTCTTGGGGCTAGTGCTACCAGCCTACTCTGCTGTTTCTCCCTGGAGCTGCTGACCTTCTTCAGGGTTACCTGGAGTCCATGGGAATTAGTACCCCTCTGGAAGCTGAAATAAGTGTTCTGGAGTGCTTCACTCTTTTCTCAGCACTGTGCTTCATTTCTCTCACCTGGTTTTTAAAGTGGCTAGGACATCCCACCACACAGATCAGTTCAGAGTGATGACAGTGGAGACAAAAGCAAGCAAAACATGCTACAAGGGTGCTGGGATGGTTGGTAAAACACTGATATCTATTTTTTTTTAATTCCAAAGATCTATCCAACCACCAAATATGTTATGTGAGCCATGCCCCAATCTCCTATCAGCCCAAGTTCCCTTCCTTTGCTGAGCTCTAGCCAGACTCTTTCTAGATTCTGGTTTTTTCCCTGTTGCCTCTTAGTAGCATCAGCCTCAGGCAACATGTATTCTGTGGAAGTAAAATCTCAGAAAATTTGCAAATACAGGTCTTGGGTGAACCCAAAGTAGGTCAAGCTTTCTTCAACACTATCTTTAAGATTTTAGCATCTCACTCTGTAGTTGTGCCTGCCTCAGGCCTTCTTCAATGCCTTGAAGGGTTCCTCTCCTCCTACTTCTACCATCACAAGCCATGTCATCTCCCAGATTTATACAGCCTTTTCTTCTCGAGAGTATTTATTTCTATTTCAAATACCATAAAAAAGCGCATGCGCATGTGCGCGCACACACACACACACACACACACACACACACACACACCCCTAATGGAAACAGCTTTCTAATTTTTAATTAGAAAATTAATACATACTTATTTCATAAATACAGAAAATTATAAAGAAGAAAAAAAAAAAACACCCGTTATCCCACCACCCAAAGACTGAATATTTCCTCCTGGATTATACATGTACCAACTCCACACAAGGAATGTAAGCGTTATATACTGCAAACAGGTAATAACAAAATAAAAATAAATTAACAAACAACAAGCAAACAGTTCACTGCTATTAGAGAACAAAAACAAAGTGAATGAGACTATACCTACATACTACATTACAACCTGCTCTTCCACTGTACTACTGAGCTAATAGAGAGAGTCAAAGCTCCTTTTTTTAAAGTACCTGAATAAATACTAGCAAAATGTGAATTTAATATTTTGTCTTTTTCTATCAGATAAAAGCTGCATGCTGTCTTTGTACGTCAACATCACCAACCTTTAGTCAGAAAGATGTGGAGAAAATTCTATTCACTTAACAAATCAATTCACTTTACATATAGAATTCAGAACAACTCCCCAAACGAGGAAGATCCAAGTCTCCCACACACTGGGCTCCTCAAGTGCAAATGCCAGGGCCTGCTCCTCTTCTTTGTGCTTTATCAGTGCTCCAAACAAGCATTTTGGATTCACTGACTGGCCCTGGCAAGCTGATCATTCATGTGTTTCATCTCTAAGAAACCATTTGCTCTTATTTTTTGTATTATTCCCTCCCTTTCATTTTTTCCTTCTTTCTTTCTTTTCTTTTTTTTTGTCAGAACATGTTGGACCTCCTGGTTTAGTCCTCATATCTCATGTGCTTTCATATTTCTATTTCTTATTATTACAGCTTTACATTCTGAGAGAGTTTTTCTATGTCATTTTCCAACTCTTGCACTAAATTATCTTTTTTTTTTTTTTTTTGGTGCCGGGAATCAAACTCAGGGCCTTGCACTTCCTAGGTAAGCACTCTAACCACTGAGCTAAATATCCAACCCTAAATTATCTTTTTGTAGGCAATATTTGCTCTCTAGAGTTTTTTTATAATTGCTCTTATTTTACACAATACTTTCTTGACTTTCTCTGAGGGCTATTTTTAGAACTTTTGTTTCCCAAAATATCTTGGTTTTCTTTGGGTTTAGGTTTTTCTTTTATTTGGTTTTTTTGTTTGTTTGTTTGTTTTTTTTTTTTTTTTTTTTTTTTTTTTTTTTTTTTTTTTTTTTTTTTTTTTTTTTTTTTTTTTTTTTTTTTTTTTTTTTTTGGTGGTGCCGGGGATCGAACTCAGGGCCTTGTGCTTGCAAGGCAAGCACTCTAATCACTGAGCTAAATCCCCAGCCCCGTTTTTCTTTTTTTTGTTTTGTCTTTCTTTTCTGTTTATCTTAATCCTTCTCTTTCACGTTGTTTGTTTTCTTCCTGCTTCCTGGCTATTCTATAACACTTAAGAAAAGGGGATTAGGAGTCTGCTGAGGTTTCTGCCACTCCATAAGGCAATCTATTCCATGGAACAGCTCTTACACAAGTAGGAAACTGCATAGGGAATTACGTGTTCATGAGTGAAACATAAACTGCAGGCTTTTTATTTTTTTTATTAGCACATGTTTATAGTGCCTACTGTTTACATTCCTTGTGGGGACGTCATACATGTAACATAATACAGCTTAATTTCTTTTTTTTTTTTCATCCTTTCTCCCTTCCCTCCTTCCCTTCTTCATTCATCTCTTCATCCTTTCCTTTTTATCTTTTTTCGTACGTATGTACTCAAGACTTATGCATTGAGGATCGGAAACCAACTCTGAGGCTGAAGACCCCATCCATGGTCCAGGCCCAAAGCAGAGAAGGGCTTCCCTCTTAGGCACCAGCACCCATGCCAGAAGCCCTAATTCGCCTCCTAAGGGTTAGTTCAATTATTTAAGACGTGAAGTCTCAAAGTATTTTTCTGGAAATAAATGACTCTTTAGGTTTCTAATACTAGAAAACAGTTCATACTAGTTTAGAAAAAAAGAAAAAGCATCTGTCATTAGTACAGCTACCCAATCTCTTATTTCAATTATAAAATCCAAAAGCACTAAAAACCAAGTGTTTTTTCCTAAATTTGGGGTGACTCTTTAGGTGACAAACCTAAACTGAATTGGCTATAGCCATTTATCTTCTTAGTGTAAACAGCTTAGTATAAATCAGGTGAATAATAGGTCTTTATTTATCTACTTAGTGCAAATAGCGAAAGCCTTCACTGTAGAAACGTGAAAGGGTTTGATGATAAGGTGATGTCCCAGACCTTTCTGGGGTGTTATGATGATATATGATACACAAATTCCTCCAAAATATCTTTCTTTCAAAGAGCTTTCTCAAAACAAAAACTGCCAATCAAAAGGTAAACTGAAGTTAAAAATAAAACTGATTTCTACCTTGAAATATTTGTGCTTGTAGTTTTGTTGTTGAGGTTTATTTTTTAATTGGTTTGATTTCTTTGATTTATACCTATGAAGTTTAAAAAAAAATCAAGTCTGAATTTTAGCCAAGTTATTCCACTTGTGCCCAAAGAGAAAAATTATTAATGATCAATAAATTTATTTGTTTTATCACTTGGAGTTGATTACATTGAGTTTTCTTGCCCTCTTCCTATTTTCTTTTATTCCAGGACCACTTTATCCTCCTCTCCCCTTACAGGCCACCTGGCAAAACCCAGGCCTCACATGATAGGTAAGTGCTCTGCAACTAACCTACAGCCCCAGCCCTTCTCCATCAGCTTTTGAAAGACCTGAATCTACTCCTCCTAAATTCATGAAATAGAGAGTTAAAGTTGACTTAAAATCTATAATGAAATACCGTGATTAAAAAAATGTGAAAGTGAAACTTTTATTTAGAAATGGCTCCTCATCCCAAAATGTCTGTATCAGCCACACATAATTCACCAGTTACCTCAGTTGGGCAGAATCATTTTTCCAGTTGCATGTGGAGTCATAAAGTGGAACTCCAATTAGCTTCCCTCTTAATATAGTCCAAAGCTATTATAATAATAAATCCAAGAGACATAGTTTAATTAAAAAAACCAGAAACTATTATCAGACACAAATCATCTAATAAAAAAGTAATTTATAATGCACATCCTAATTAATAATTTACTTTCTAGGAAAAAAATTATCAAAAGTAATTACAATTAGAACATACTACTTCTTTTTTAAGGAAATAAGATAATACTCAGGAGCTAGAGTGATGTTGAGTAGCAGATTCAACTACTGTTTTCACTTCTTTCTGTCAAAAATTATGATTACTTTTTAATGTTTTTTCATTAGAGTATTCTTTAGCTCATATTCCACTGACTTGGCAATTGTGACTTTGCAAGTGGTAAAAACCTGTAAACATAGTCTATTATAATTTTATCTAAAAGAGATATCCATTAATTTAAAAGGATTTAGAAAACAAAAACCAAGCGTTTAAGGTTCGGATGAGGTTTTAAAATTGGCTTAAATTAGGCCACATTTTTTTTTCCTTCTTTTTTATTTTATTTTATTTTTTTTTTTTTGTGCTAGGGATCAAACTCAGAGCCTTGTACTTGCTAAGCAAGCACTCTACCACTTGAGCTCAATCCCCAACCCCCACACTGAGCTTCTAACCTACTACCAATTTCTGATTAAAAAAGAGAGTTCAGTGAAGAAGATTAAATACAAACAGCCCCCTCCCAATGAATAAAATTCTAAGAACAGGAACTCTACACATTTTTTCATTATCATATCTCCAGCTTCCTATAATTTTTCACAAAATTTCATACTTAAAAATTACATGTTGATTGAGAAAATGAAAGAATAAAGAATTATAGGAAAATGTATTAATATAAACAGTTAGGGAGAGTGCCTACTATCTTAAAGAATAGATCCAACTCTTCTGAGGACAGAAGTAAAAGTAGAAACTATTATCAGTTTCTAGTTTGGGGCCAAGCGCTGATGGCTCGCAGTCTTAGTGAGTGCACCACTCCCATCAGAGCTGGTATTACTATAAAGACACTCCTCACCAAAGATCATTCTCTTCCCCTGGGTAGCCTACATCCACAGATAGATCTGTGTGGATATAAAGGACCTGGGTTCCTCTGCTCAATCTCTGAAACGGTCATCCATGCTTCCAAACTTCCTATAAAATTGTCTGAGAACTCAACTGAAGTTGCTAATGGCTCAGTTCATCCCTCTGCCTAATCCCACTTCCTTCCAAACCCTTCAAAGACATCAATCACAACAGTACACCCTAAAAAAATCCTCTATTTGCTAATCTACAGTTTGCTTCCCAGGGAACCCAACCTGTGACCATTTATACCCTTACACTGAGAAAACTAAAGATTTAGAAAAAAGAAATATTTAAAAGCATAATTCCCTGAATCTCCTTTTCTACTATTGAACTTACCAAGAGAATTCAGTAAGTCATGAAGAAAATATGGAGAAGGAAGATTTCAATTGAGACAGACAAGAATCACCATGGGAAGCTCATCAGGCAGTGCCACATTGGTGGAAGCCAGTCATTTGAAGCAAGTGTGGACCTAATTTGCTTGATATCTGGTAGCAGTGGTACCTCAAAGGTGTATAACATGGTCATTAACAACATGGAATTAGACATCCAACAGACTTGAATTGGAATTCTTTCTTCGCAATATTCTGATTGAATAAACTTGGACAAGTTCCTTAACTTCTCTAAGCTATAATAATAAATGTAATAGTTCACAGAATTGTTATGAAATGATTAACAAGATAGATGACACATATTAAGTACTCACTAAATGATATATACATTTAATTTTTTAAAAATATTTATTACTAAGAAAGCAGAAAGATGATTCATTTCCATTGTTAATCTCCCAACCTGAAAACTAAATGACTGCTATTGTTGCCACGGGGAAAATAATCCTCTCTGCACTCTGGTTTGGTCAGCAATAAGAACACTAAGCATTCACAAGGAAATAGAAGGAAGAGTACAGGAATAGCCCCAAACCTGTTTGCTTCTGGAAAAATGAGTAGTGCATGGAATATTTCCCATCTGATATACTGTCAAATATAGTGTATGACCTTTGAAATATGGACTGAACTGTTATACCCACAGGCAGAAGATATAGACAAGCTCATTTTCAGGGAAGATCTTGTGATTAAAACTAAGCATTTAAAATTTTAAAAACTAAGTATGGAAGAATTGCAACTTCTACCATAACAGAATAAGAAGATTAGAAAAGTTCTATCTCCCAAAAGCAATGATAAAGTTGAACAAAACAGTTGAAGGTAACCATCTCAATTCTGGAATTTGATCAAAGACATACAATAAACTAAGAAACATTTATTCATGATATTTACTTGTCTTTGGATAAATACATCCCAATTCTGGCATTTTGCCCTGGGTTGCAACCATTTCTCTCTTAGTTTTCAGCCCAGTAATTCAGCTAGAGTGGAGCAAATAATAAGCTTTGATGCTGCTGCTGAGGACATACATGATTTAGAACATTATTGGTTACAAAGGAGATCTTAGTGGCAAGGGAGGGCCAGGGCTGAAGTTACCCTGAAATTACTGGTCTGTTGTGGGTAAGTAATGAACTGGCAAACTAGACAGACTTTTAGCAGAGAACTGTGGAACATAACATGTCTTTAGGGGACCTTATAAATTCTTCACCTATCCTGGCTTAACCCAATGATATGTCCCTGCATAGCCACCCATACATTCCTAATTGTCAAAAGCTCCATTTGGGCCACAAAGAGAAGACTCAAGAGAGTCCAACCAAAAGTAAGAGCTGATGCAGACTTCAAAATGATCTGAAGCTTGAATATACTCCCTGACCTGCTCAGAGATCCATCAGAAGAGAATTTAAGATGTACTAGATCAGGTATTTGAGCCTCTGACCGGCAGTTGACTGGACACTAAATGGTGCAGACATGGAGATGACGCCTAAGAAGCCAGGCTTCAAAATAAGAAAAACAAATAGAGCAGAGGCATCTGAAGCCATATACTGCAGAGGTGACAGACTTCAAGACTTAGTCCAGGAAAATTATTAAATAAGAAAATAAGCAAAAGAAAATATCTCTCAGAGATAAAGTCAGAATCCAGCATTGCTGTAAAAGATTATCTAAAACGTCCACTATTCAACAACAACAACAAAAACCCACTAAGACATACAAAGAAACAAGAAATTATGACCCATACTGAGGAGAGAAAAACGATTAATAAAAACTGTCTCCAAAGGAACAAAGATGTTGAATTTAGCAGACAAGCCTCAAAAGCACTTATTATAAATACGCTTAAAGAACTAAAGTTAACTAATGTTAAAGAGTTAAAGGAAAATATGACAATGCCTCAGGAAATAGAGAATCTCAAAAAGAGATGTAAATTATACAAAACCAAGTAAAAATTGTGGAGTTGAAAAATATAATAACTGAAATAAAAATTCACTAGAGGGTTTCAACAGAATACATGATATGGCATAAAAATATAGACACTTGAAGATAAACTGATAGAAATTCTCAACTCTGAAATACTGAGAAAAATTTGGAAAAAATTAACAAAGCTGCAGAGACTTCTGGGGCAAAATCAAGCATATAATATATATAATGATATCTCAGAAGAACAGAGACAAGGAAACAGATAAAATTTGAAGAAATAATTGTCAAAAACTTCCCAAATTTGATGAAAAACAATCAATTGATTCAGGAAGTTCAATGAACCCCAAGTAGGATAAATACAAAGAGATCTACACTTAGCAATATTAAACTGTTGGATGACAGACAGAAAGAGAAAGTTTCGAAAGCATCAAGAGAGAAATGGTTCATCTTGTACAGGTGAACAACAATGCAGTTAATAGTTAAATGCTTTTCAGAAATAATGGAGCCCAAAAGCAAGCAGAACAAATAGGAAACTTTACTGAATCCTACACTCGCAGTAGCTGAATTTTATGGTAGGTAAATTTTATGTCAATAAGTCTACCCAAAATAACCCATAAGTGAAGACCACAGCACAGGCACAGCTGGAAAAATCCTGGAAGGATTCTGCCATTCCTATTTGTTCCTTCTTGCCCTTTGCCCTTTCCTTACTATCCTTTTTCTTTTTTCTCTATCACCATCTTTTCTTTCTCCCAGGCCATGACTTCAGTAGCAGCTACAACCCATGGAGATTCCTCAGGCTCAGAAATAATCCTTAAAAATAGAGAAGTGCTAGCCCTTTTTTAAGTTGTCAATACTCCAAGATAGGATTTCTCTGGGTTCAGATCTTTCCCTTTTTTGGGGGGTGCTGGGGATTGAATCCAGGGCCTTGCTTTTGCTAGGCATGCACTCTACCACTAAGTGAAATTCCAAATCTCCCTTTTCTAAGGAAGAAATTTCTATTCCCATGGATCAGTTTAACTTCATAAATTGTTTCAAAAAGAAGCAAGTTGGATACTCAAAAAGTACAATTTCAAGGTACCCAGTATTCAAAGACAGACAGCTTAAGAAACCCAAAGGAGAGGTGCCATATGCATTATCTGGCTTTTGTTCCATGATTTAGCACAGTAGCAACTTTTATGCAAACCTAGGTGTCTCGGCATAATGATCCTTCATTTATAGCATTTCTTGTTATTTATGCCAGTATTTTCTTTTTTTTTTTTTTTTATTTTTAATTTTATTTTAAACCAAGAACATGTATTGGTACATTCTACATACAATGGTCACATTCATTACATTATTTTTTTTTTTTTTTTTGGTGGTGCCGGGGATCGAACTCAGGCCCTTGTGCTTACAAGGCAAGCACTCTAATCACTGAGCTAAATCCCCAGCCCCCATGCCAGTATTTTCTATGGGAAAAAATAACTTCATTTTTTTCTGTGCATTGATTTGAAAAAGGTTTCAGGGAAAGAGTCTTTGAAAATCACCATACTCTAAAGGCAGCATCTTTCTGTAAGATTAGTCAGATATGAGGGAAATTGGGCAGCCTTTCAGATTAAAATTGAACATGACAGATAGAGGCTAGCATTAGGTGGGAAAAGTTACACAGTGTTCTTGGAGCCTGGTGCTAATACTGTACTGGCTAAGTTGGTACACTTAGTTGGTGCAGTATGCTACAAGGACATTCAAATTAAGCTCCTTTTTACAATGCTGAAAGGACATAATGTGATTCAAGCTTCACAAAATAAACTTTTATCAAAAATGAAATATCAATTATTAGAATTCTACCCAGAGCCAGCAGCTTGATCTAATGGGAAAATCTAAGGCAGCAAACCCTAATAGCAAAGACTTATTCATTGTGGTTCTGGTGCTAAGATGTTAATGTAACCTAAAACATGGCTTTAACATTCACTGGGCCTTGGATTTCTCAGTACTAGTTCATCTGCCTTTGAGTCCTCATTTAAGCTTAAATATAGATGAAGTTTATACAACAGTTGAAAAGCTCACTTCTATTCTGTCGATTGTTTAACTAATAAATCATATTTTAAATGTTTTCCCAGGATCAGTTGTTACCCTCCCTAAAAAATCTGGCAGATGATGATCCTACATCAGATTATGGGGGTTCCAAAGACACGAGGGAACAACTTGTTATAAAAATTCACCAAATTATTTATATTGTTAAGGAACTTGCAGAACTAAATCATAACTGGATATGAAAAGGCTTGAGATTTATATCCACAAAATTGCCTTCTCCTAGACTCTTTTTCTTTCTTTTCCTGTGGAATCGTGTCTGGGATTTCATCACAAGATATTCAAAATATTCCACCCACTTGCCATGGAATTGTTAAAGCATTTAGTCGGATATGAAGCAAGATCAATCCACCAGCCTTTCCTACCCAAGTTATCCCTTGCCTGTGTGCCTCATAAAATGTACCCCTTATGTTCCAACGTTCTTTTTTTTTTGTTTGTTTGTTTTGTGCTGGGGATTGAACCCAGGGCCTTGTGCTTGCAAGACAAGCACTCTAACCACTGAGCTAAATCTCCAGCCCTCCAACATTCTTTTAGAAGGAATTTTCCTGCCTCACTAAGAGACTTAGGGAAATGAATCTGGAAAACCACAGAGGTTAAGGATCTACCCCACGATGTACTGTTTCACTTTTAACAGATTGTCAGTGTTGGGCACAGAGAAACCAGATAAGTGATGAGAAAATAAGAGAGAAATTCACAAGTTGAAAATTTGCTTGATTTGTTCCCTACAGTAAGATATTATATGGCCCTCCATGCTTTCAAACTGAGTTAAAGCTCCTATTTTTGCATTTTTCTATGGGACTTCACTGCTAAGAGGTTTATATTTCAAGCTAGCTATTCCCCTGAATCAGATGGTGGAAATTCTCTAATTTGCATCAGCTCTAGTCTAGTCCTGGGAGCCTGTCCAGTAGAACAAGAACAGGGTGATTTGCATATGGACTCACTGATTTCTCACAATTTAATCAGTAGGTGAAAGAGAATCATCTAGCAAAATACTCATTATCTTTCGATGATTCCAGGCTCTTTGTGTTTGACAAAAAGCAACATTTGCCTCTTAATATAGCTCCTTAGAGTAGCCATATTGCAACAGTATAATAAAAAGCCAATGCTTTATTTCAGTAAATAGACAGCATCTTCCTCTTAACTACCTCTCTAATGTTATTACTAATATTTTCCATGCAAATCTAACTCTTAATACATCAACAAAAATAAATCCCTACCTATGGTTATTTACCCTCCTGTAGATTCAAGGTCATTTTACTGTCCTGGATATCTGTTAGCTGTACTGATTCTCTCCGAGAATGAGGACTAGGGGGTCAGCTAATGATGCATGACAATTGGACATGATTTAGAGATGCTGTATTGGGAGAAACTTTTCATGGTTACACACCCCTCTTTGCCTGACCGAAGAAAGTTTTTATCAATTCTGTAGTGAGAAGGATTGACTACCATCTGTGATTCCTAATGAAAGATGATCCCAAGCCAGAAGCAGCAGCTAACCCTCAGCACAGCAGCTGGGCTCCATCTCCAAAGAGAGTTATAGGGGAATCACTGCATGCATAGCATTGCTTTGCAAGAATCTGATTAGACACAGTGTGGTAACCAAAAATGTGAACAAGCACAGTACAACTTTACAAAGTGAGATTTACTATTCTATTCTCAGTTCCACATACTTTCTAGATTTCATGAGTAAAAAGCCATTGTTTCTCTGACTTTCCCAGAAGCAAATTAGTTTATATTATCAATCTAGAAATAAAAGTATGTAAGGAATAAAATTAAATGGAGGTATGAAAATCAAAGCCAAGGATACTTCCCCACCACTGCTCCTAAAGAGAGGGCAGAGTGGGACAGGCACCACACATGGAGAACCCATAACCTATGTGACAGGGTAAGGTCAGAAAGGAATCAGAAGAAAACTAAAATCCTGTGAAGCTGAAAAGGCAAAGTAGCATGTCTAATTAATTTAATGAATTTAAGAGTAACTAAGCTTTTCCCACGATGTTTCTTGAAACAAAGTCCAAAGAGTCACACCATTTTAAAAGATCAAGGGAATAAAACCCCATCAAAAGAAAGGAAAGACAAACTAAGGAACCCACAGGGCCTAGAAAAAATTCATCCAATTTGAGAATATTGGCCAATGTTACCAGATTTTCTCATTTGTTAAGATACATGAGAAATCTTTTCCATTTTCAGTGCTGAAGATGGACTCAGGAACCATGTACATGTTAGGCAAGTGCTCTACCACTGAACTCTACTCCTAGCCTGAGAGATGCTAAAAGCCTTACGTAAAAGCTCACAACTTTTAAAAAAGACATGCAGCCTAAACAAAACACCTGTGCACAAAGACTTAAGCCATGAGCCACCAGTTTGCACTTTCTCATTTCACCAAATGAGGACAATGAGACCCAAGGAGTTTAGATTAAAAGTCAAATATCTCTCTGTGGACAAATCTAGGTCTCTTGATACCAGTTTTGTGTTCTATCCATGCCCTTTAGAAACTGCCTAACCCTTATAATGTCAGCAATGTAAAGACTATATTGGAAAGGAAAAATAAAACTACAGATGATAAAACCCTTCCATTCTCTCATATTAGCTATCCAGAAAAGAATCAAAGCCGTTGCAATAGGCATGTGCTATGTTGTGAGAAGAAAGATGCTTACAATGTGCAGCCACAGATCTTTTGAGAGATACACAGGACACTTCTCAGATTAGAATCTGACTCAAGGAGTGCAAACCATCTTCTTCTAGGATTGTGACACTCTCTCAAAATGACAAATGTGTTGACATAAGGCAATAAACACAACTGACCAGTATTTTCTAAGAAGATTTTACCCATTAATGCCTTGAAATAACAAACACTATTTAAAATCATTTAAAAATAACTTATACTGCAGTATTTACTTATTCTCGTTGAGAACTGCATACAAAAATAGCCACTCAAAAAGATCTGCATAAGACTGTACTATGTTTTTAAATAAAATAAGGACCAATTCTCTAAGACTAGAGTATAAAATCCACCAGCCTTACACAAAAGGAGAGAATACAAACTAAGGAGGATATTTCTTTCCTGCAAAAAATGTAATGTTCTGTGGAAAAATGTTATTGGGTGCAGTGACTTGCATCTTGCAACAGTGTGGAATGCATAATAGATTTGCAATAAAGTTGAGGACTGCTATCAACAAGTGTACCTTAAGAAAATCTTTAGTTATGGGCTCTAAGAACTACAAATACAGTAAAAACTTTTTAAAAGTTACTTTTTAAGTAACTATGAATATAAGAAAAATCACAAATTTTGTTTTCAAATACACCTATTTCTTTACAAATAAGATGTAATACATATAATTCATAGATATTTACTATATATTTATAATAAAGTTGACAATGAGAACACAGCTCGCACATTCACCGACTGAAATTTTTTCATGTATTTCATTTAGAACTGTTAATTTAGAACATTTTTCATTTAGAACTGTTCATTTAAAAGAAGTGAAGATAGTTTGGAGAAATTACAGAAGATTTTACTTCTGATCAAATATCAAATACTATAATTCAGTTGCTCTAGTCACTACTATTCATTGCTCAGTCTCACACAAATCTGGAACTATTAAATAAATTATACTTACCATAGACCATACAACTAAATGTCCTCTTATGTTATCAAAAGGAAATGAATTAGGATAGTACATTGTAAATAGCTGGTCACATAATCAGACATCAAGCTAGAGGTCATTTTGTTAGGGCACTTAAAAAAAGATCCAGGAAGACAGGAAACTGAACCAATCACTAAATACTACCATGATCTCATGCTTCATTTTGGGAAACAGTGTAGAAGCAATAAAGAGAATTTTTGGACTATTTTAGATACAAGTATGCAAGGATGGTGAGCTTGCTGTCTGCAAAGAAGCTAACTGCTCTCTTATAAATGTCAGAACCAACTTCAGAGGGATCTGGGCCAATATAACATCATCTCAAAAAATAACAGCTATTATTATAGATCATGTGGCAAATGGTATTTTGAATCATACCATCCATACCAACTGAAGTTTCCAAAAGGTAAATCATGTAGTTCCATAACAATTCAGTGGTGTGTCTCTAACCAGATTTTTACGTTCCAACATTCAAATAGACAACAAATGCAGGGACACTATTTTTTTAAACACATTTCTCATAGTGGGAAATAATTTTGCTCTTCCAAACATGCCATACTTCTTTAAGAAACATGAAAATTTCAACCTTGCATTACAGCATTTTCCATCTCTTACGTATATATTCTTTAAAGTCAAGGACCAAGATTTATTCATTTGCTTTCCCTTTCATTCATCCATTCAAATTCATTCAACTAACTCAAATTTTTTTTAAAAAATATACAAAGTTGTGCTATTTGCTTTATATTCTCTCTTTCATATATTTTTACCAATTAAGTTTTTGTTTTTTAACCAAGTGTTCTGAATTCCATGGTCTCTCCCTTGACTTTCCTAGATTGAGTGTTGCAATCGAGGGAAAATAAAATACTGACTTAAAATACTGTTTGTAACAGAAATATGGCCCTTAAATTCCCTCTCTACGTGTAATGACATACAAGAGTTCCCATCTTCTCATGGAGAACTTACAAGGGTTGCAATACCAACCTCTTGTGTCATGAAACTTAATCCCTCTGTGTCTAGCCACATTTAAATTAGAACACATCCACTGTGCTTTCACAATTCAGCAAGATGCAAGCAGGAGTTCTGGGACCATTTATCTCATCCTTCTCAGTTAAGGGGGGTCCCTTCTCCACTTTACCCTGAGAAATATCCTTTGGCACAGTCCCTAAGCCACTGCATCTTTCAGATTTTCAGTTAGCAGTTTGAGTTGACAATGTCAGATTACAGCTGTTTTAGGGAGAGGTTTCCCAATCTCTGAGAATCACACCTCTGCTGACTGCCTACCTCATCCATCTCCACACCGATTTTCTAAGCAGCATATGGCAACAGATAGAGATCAGAGCTGTAAAGTAGAAGACTGAATTTTGCTCCTAGTTGTCAGTACTTTTGGTCAAGCAAAGTAGCCCTTTAAACTTACTTTCTCATAAGTAAAATTAAGAGTTTGATAAAGGTAGCTCCCAAAGTCTCAATCTCTTAGAACTACAATTTCTTCATTTATTAAATGCAGCCCTTACACAGATTAAATTGGATGACAGAAATTTAATTCTTCTGTAATTGTTATAGCTCAAGTGTACCAGGACAGTGCCTGCCACTTTGGAGACAATAAATATTTGATGAGTGAATAGGGGTGGTGCTTTCAACAGATCAGCAGGAACAGTATGAATGTGATTCCTTATTGGTGGTTGGCCACACTGGTGCTCTTATGGCTTGTATCTAGATCCCCAAAGCCTCATGTGGTCATAGGTGGTGTTTCTCATCATAAGTCATAGGTGGCTAGATCTAGGGTGTGTGATGGTGGATCAAGGATGTGATGCCAGGATTGATTCACGGTGAGATGCTAGGATTAAGCTTGCCCACCCTGGGTGTGAGTATTACCTGCCCCAAGGGTGAGTAACCTGAAAAGGATATAAGGAACAGAAAGATGATCACTGCTTGTTGCTTGTCACCTGCTGCTTACTCCCTGGCTGCCTTCTGCCTGCCATACACTATTTCTCCTCTGTGATGCTCCTCTGCCATACCACCCTGCCTTGGAGCTAGTCAACTATAAACTGAAACCTTTACAAAGAGTGACCCAAGCAAACCTTCCCTCCTTTAATGGGGTGTCCGGTATTTTGCCTCAGCAACAAGAAAAGTAACTAAGACACTAACCAAGGGGATGATCCAATATTCTGCCCATCTACTGAACATTTCTAAACATAAAAGCTACCCCCCATTTTACACCTTGCCAACTTATCTCCAGTGCAATTTCAGCATGTCAATTTTGAAGGGGTCTCATGGCTTTTGCCCCAAATCTTCTAACTCCCTAAGCAGTCATGGTACAATTTTTGGATTGCCCAAATCATTCTATTTTCAGCATGGATGCTACCAAACACTGAGAACAACTAGCAACTGGAGAACAAACACACTTATTTTCACAAAGCTGACTGGCAGAACTGATCAGGACTGAGCCATCTCTAGTCACCCTTTTGGCCTGAGGCCCATACAATCAAAGGTCCTTCATTACTCAAATTGTCTATCATGAGAAAACAGAGCAGAAGATCATATCACTCTTTGGTTTGTGATATGCATCTTCTCCTTACTCTGTTTACATTTCTTATCGAGGACATTATTTCCCAAAACATCTTCTCCATAACCTAGTCCTCAAAGACTAGGGTCTTATTTCTCAGGGGTGGAGGGGAGATATGTGGGAAAATAATTTGGGGGAAATATTGAATCCAATAATTAATATTATCATGTTAAAAGTTCTGATAAGTCCTAAAGAATAAAAAACCAACTTGTTTTTCTATTATTTCTCCAATATTTTTTTTTTGGTGGTGCCGGGGATCGAACTCAGGCCCTTGTGCTTACAAGGCAAGCACTCTAATCACTGAGCTGAATCCCCAGCCCCATTTCTCCAATATTTTGATTTGGAAATATTTTGCTTTTCTAGTAACACTTATAAACATCTCTGAAATGAAGAAACATCTAAAAATGCTCATATGCTAATTCTAATTGGAGGCAAAGAAAGAAATACAACAAAATTTATTAAGAAATAGCAACCTGTTCCTGGTTAGGAAGAACTAACATCGTGAAAATGG
>PVJO010011348.1:0-60164 GCA_004026905.1 Hystrix cristata | reverse complement strand
AAGCTTTTGTAAATAGGGAGGGAGGAGGGAGTGAGGGGAGGGGAATGGGAAAAAAAGAAGCAACAATATATGTAATGTACAGGTACAAATCCCCTATGATGAATGCCATCACTATGTACATCTAAAATGTACCATTAAAATAAAATTAAAAATATATATATAGGCTGGGCTGGGGCTTTAACTCAGTGGGTCACAAGGTCCTGAGTTCGATCCCCAGTACCAAAAAAAAAAAAAAAAAAAAAAACAACCCAAAGAATATAGGCCGGCCCACAGCTACATAAAGCCTATGAAAACGCCACCGTCCCAGTCTCATTAATGGTTGGACTGTTTCTATCCATGAAGGCATGGCTTATTTAATAACTGAAGTTACGCACTTCTGCCAAGCACATAGCAGATTCATTACTGTAAACAATAATTAGGAGAGAACCCACTTATAGATCCCAACTTCCTCCCTCAGGGACCTCTCACAAACCTCTGGAGACTCATCTGCCTACACTCAGCAGACATTTCCTGAATGGAAACCTACCTGAAGAATACATGCATGCTAACTTGGGCACTGAAAATCAATTTTTTACAAACATTGATAAATAAAATATGTCTTCTGAATCACCAGACCGCAGTGATCCTGGATACAACATTCCTTAAATAATTCTCCAATGTTTAGATAATTCGGTGCATTATAGAAGACCAACATTATTATTCCAATAAAAAGATAGAACTTGCAAGAACCAAGATTGTAAGGTATTCAGGCTCTTCGGTCTGCTGAACAGCAGGTTTGCCATGCTTGCTGCCCTGCCCCTCACACTCACTTCCTGACCCAGGACACAGAACAGCTGCCGCTTAACCCTGCCTTAAATGTTGGTGGCAAAAGTTGAAATTCCAGGCCTCTCCCTTTCAAGTTCTCATTTGAGCAAAAAGACAGCTGCTCACTGTTATACTCAAGGTAGCCTTTACCCACATGGAGAATGTGCTGAACTCGGTCCCATGTGGCTTTGGACAGTTCCCTCCTTCAGGCACTAGTGTTTGGTCTACACAGGTGAAAAGAGCTAAAATTCCACTCAGTGAACTGTGTTTATGTAGGTCAATCATCCTTTCTTTTCGCACTTTTCCATGATCTCTGGGTCCCTTTTCCCAGCCTCTTTTCCCTGCGACCCAAACATCTTCCCCTGTTTTTATTTCTCAGTGGAAAAAAAAAAAAAGAAAGAAAAGAAAGAGTAACACAAGAGAAGTTTTGAAAGAGAACAGAGGAGATACGGGCTCAGACATTAGAGTCTGTTCCGGCCTCTGTGATGCTCATCTGATGGGGGTTTTGTACTCTGGATCTTTTGCCCATTTGCTGGTGTTGCAGCGTGTGTGGTTTTAGGGTGTGTGTGTGTGCCCTTTGAACATACTTTAACTGCCCCAAAATTTGCCACACAAAATAGGTGAGGATTTTTTTAATTGAATGGAATACAGTGGCAATTGCATTATTTTGCACTAGGCGGCAGTGATGGCGAAACTTTTAGAGACTGAGTGCCCAAACTGCAACCCAAAACCCACTTGTTTATTGCAAGGTGCCAACACTGCAATTCGGCCTGAAGACTGAGGTTTTAGTTTAGAAAATGCAATTTGATACATGACGTCATCACAGAGAGAGCTCTGCATGCTCACCGTGGCACCCCGGTGCCCTAAATTCTCCGCCACAGGACCGATAACCAGACACATCATTTACAATCTGTACTAATATTTTTAAGGATTTTTTGTGACTATCCCAAGAAATTATGCCCTGATTGTTGACATGCTATAAACCTACATTGTAGGATAGGGAGATGAACATCAGTGAAAACAGAAGAGCTAGAGATTAATGAAAGTGCAAAGACACACGATGTATCAAAGAAAAAGAATGGACCAGAACCCAAGTTTCCTGCATTAAACAGAAGATTCAACTAGTTCTTTGAGACTCAATTTTCTTTTCTCTAAAAAATGTAGAACATAACACCTAATAGTTGCGGTAGAGGATAAATAGTCTATGCAAAAGAACTTTAAATGCCATAAACACCAGGACATGCAAGAAACAATGGCTATCGGGGAAAAATGATTTAGAATTTCGGAAGACTGACCAGGTTTATCGAATTCTAGCTTTGTGACTTATCAGTTGTACGCCTTTGCTCCTCTATGTCAAGCTATATGTACCCAAGTGTCCTCATTTATAAAATAGAATTATAGTAGCCACATTTCGCAGGTGTTTAAGGACCAAGTGAGATAGTCCATAAACCCACCACCGTGTTTAGATACATAATGTATTCAAAACTGTTAACTATTTTATCATTGTTATTCTGTAGCTCAATGAAAACAGGAAAAAAATAACAGTAACAAACATTTGCATAGTGCCTACCTGTGCCTGGTCTAAGTGTCTTATATATAGAAATTGTTTGAAGGCAAAAAAGATTATAATTGTCCCTTGGGTGTGGAATCGCGGCACAGATCATTCTTCAACCTGGAAATGCAGGTTCTAGCTCACATCGTCAAAGAATGTGTGCGTTTTCCTGTCACAAAATTTCTCTTTTTCTCCCACATCTACCAAAATTTTGTTCTACTCTCTCGACTAGGGAGAGGATGGGGGTGTAGAGAGACAGTAGGGCCATAGAAACTGTGTTTTCCAGGTGATAACCACCATCAATTCTACAGCATTTCCCAAAAGGAAAACCAATTCTCTGACACACGAGACACCAACTAGATGTCCAACAATTCATTTTGGTTCTGACCCTATCTGCCTGGATTTAGCATCAGATCCCACAAGTTACAGGGACTCAGTCCCACAAGTCTGCCTGTACTTCAGATACCAGTCACAAGTCCTGGGCCACCTGGACCTCAGACTAACTGGCTATAATTTGAGAGTTCACTGACTCCCTCTTTGGATTCACTAATTTGCTAGATTAGCTCACAGAACTCTGAAAATACTACTAATATACGCCAATTTATTGTGAAGGATACAATCTAAGAACTGCCACATGCAGAGCAAGGAAGATGGATGGTGGGGAGGTCCTCCATGCCCTCTCCAGGCACACTGTCCTCACAGCACCTAATGTGTACACCAGCCCAGAGGCTAAAATAATGACTCATCCTACAGTCAGGCACTACTCTAGTTTGAATCTTCATCCCTCAGAATTCATGTACTGGAAACTTAATCCCCAAAGTCATACGTTAATGGTATATGGAGGTGAGGATTTTGGAGGTGACTGAATCATGAATCACCTTGTAAATAAATTAACCTATTCAAGGTTTATCAGATCATGGATTTGCAAATCAATGGATTATTGAGGGACTCCCTATAAAAGTGAGCTCTCCCTGGCACACTTGTTCTTTCTCACCTGCACCACCTCAGAACTGTTCAGAGTCTGTAATAGTAAGAAGGCCCTTGCCAGGTGTGACTCCTCAGCCGTGGGCTTTCCATCATCCAGAGCGACGGGAAATGAATTTTTCATTGTGAATTGCTCAGCCCTCAGGTATTCTACTATAGCAACAGAAAAGAAATTCAGACAGACACCAGTGGGAGAGACTTGAATAATAGGGCTCAAAGTGTCTTCCCACAGAAAACTTTCCCATGGGAAGCTCCCCCAAAAGAGATTCTGTGGAATTGAGAAATACTTCATGTGTTAGTGGTCTTGTAGATATTCACTTTAACAAATTAAAGTCTCCAAGAAATGAAGAAAAGTGTATAACTTCGCTTTACCAAGAGTTCCAGTTTCAACTGACCACAGAATCCTTATTTCCACATTAATAAGTCAAGAGAACAAAATTTGGGGAATTTTAAGCTGGAGGAGTCCTCTGTCCCTTTGTGTAATATGCACCTTCTGAAGAGCTTTAGTACATGTTGAAGATAAAAGGACCAATCTGATATTTTAGGACCACGATGTTAGAAATGGAGTCATCATAATAACTACTAGTGCAACTATCTCAGGAGAACACACTCTTGTGCAAATTACACTGCGAAAAAGTCATGACTATTGTTCACCAGTTTTCTTCCAAGCACATAGTAGGATTACATTTTATTGTTCTTTTAATGTTAGGTTTCACCACGTGATGCTCTGGCCAATTAATTAAAACTTCCAGAAAGAAGTTTTAGAAGCTCATATGTAGGCAACACACTCCTTTCCCATTGGTGAGGTATTCCTGGAAGCATGTGCTGAGATGCATTCTCTACCTCCCAACTCCTCATGTATGGTAGAGAAGTAGTGTCCCCTTTATGATGCATGGTAGACACGTAGTCAGAGAGAAATGAATCTTTGTTACTCTAAGCAAGTGAGATTAGATGTTGTTTACTGTCACATCCCTAACCTATTTTAAGTATACCATCAATTTAACTCTGCCATTTTTACCCAGACTTTATACTTCCCATCTTTGTTCATTCTCACTTTTAGCCAAACACACATCATTGCCCATGGACTAAGTTCATCCTAAAAGATCTACTCTTTCCAAGAATGTGGGTAAGAGAATCTTTCAATACTCAGAAACTCCCCACTCTCTTTTCCATGCTTCTCCTACTGTGTAGGGAGAATCAACCTCAATAGTTTAGAAAGATTCATGCCTAATTTTATTGAAAAGGGAAATCAGTACATTCCCTTTGTAGATGGTTTGGCTGAGTAATTCATTGAAAGCTTCATTATCTATAATTGTGATAACACACACTTTAAAATAAAGCATTACACATATCAAATATCCCTGATACATTTCCGAGCAAATATGTGCACATATGTAATCAGCTGTGGTAATCAACCGCACATAACAAAGAATCGGAGTGTTTCAGGGGCGTAAAGATGCCGTTACAGTGAACAATCATTTGGCAGTGTGGCTTATTTTAATAGACACATCACTTTAAAATAAGTCTTCGCCATCTGCCACAGCCTCTAATTACAAATGCAACAAGAACATAATTCACAATTGCATCATTAAAAAGTAAGACATAAGGGATTTAAAGCATGCCTATGTCCTTTTCTAATGCAGCAGACGTCTGTTCATTTTGGGTTTCAGGCACAAATTGGCGGTAAAACTTTCTTTTCCTCCGTGCTGAAATTTCACAGAGAGCAAAGCACTGCAGGAGTGAACAGGAAATCCACAGAAGGGTGCTTAGCTGCCATGCATATTCATAGGCTGCACTCCTATGGATATTAGATTTGTCAATATTCGTTTCCATATGCAAAAAAGCCATGTCTTTACACAGTTTAATATGAAGAATACAGATAAGACAAAGTCATTTGACCCATATAAGTAACTTAAAAATACACATCTCAGTTCTGTTAGGTGTCTGCAATAAGGTAACCTTTTTGCGGCCCACTTTCCAAATGTTGCACAAAACCAGTTTGACAATCCAGGCCTCTGTGGGCTATAATTAATATAAGAAAATAGCAGTAAAGCATCTTGCTAAAGGTCATTTCTTTATTTTTTTTTCTTCTAGATCAAATACTAATTATTCAAATTTCTGAGGAAAAGAAGTGCCACAGTATAAGCTGTCAATTTAGAAATCTGTGTCCGGAAGGCTGACTAGCTAATTTCCCTGAGATGAGGGTCTCCTGTATCAGATAGATGAGAGCCATGCTCAGGGATTTGAGGTCTAAATAGCAATATTGCTAAATAAAACAAAAACCTAAGCTACTCAAATATGACCTTAAAAATTAAAAAATAATCAAGTTTTATTTAAAAAAAAACATGAGAATACATACAATTAATTCATTACTAATCACTATAGGTATTTCAATAGAACCATGAAGGGGAAAAGAAGGTTCATGTGTGGGCATATGCAGGGTCATTACTCAGTATCCAGGAGGATTGGTTCCAGGATTCCCTGTAGATACCCAGAATCCGTGGATGCTCAAGACCCTTGTATATACTGCCATAATATTCTCATATAACCTATCACATCCTTCTGCATACTTTAAATCATCTCCAGATTATTTGTAATAACACAATGTAAATGCTAGGTAAATAGCTCTATACTGTACTGTTTAGAGAATAAAAACAAAAGAAGAATTCTATATGAGTTAGATATAGACACAATTTTTTCCAAATTTTTGATTGAAGGTTGGCTGCATCCACAAATCAGGAGGGTCGAGTGTATGTGTATTAACGTGGTTCCTTTAGTAACCTCTAATTCTAAAAAAATAGCACCAATAACTCGCAGTAGTTTCCATTTTCTGCCAGCATCATCCTCATGATAGTAGATTGCTTAGAATTCCTGGTGCTTTGGTCTGAAAAATCCATTAACTTCATCCACAACCGCTGATGTTTTCTTTCTTTCTGAGGAGTTAACCTCTGGCACACTTACTGTTATATCCAGTCTACTGGCAGTTGCAGGATTTCAGTGAACGCAATGACTTGGAAACCATCTAAAATTCTCTTTCAGGTCCTCTTCAGCTCGCAGCCACCTTCCACATACACATCTTTGCTTCTGTCTTCCTGGATGCTATTCACAGTTACTACTTTCCACATGATCCCTGCAGTATACAGGAACAGAGAACAGGGTGATTATCCCAGTCACCAAAGGAAGAGCTACCTCCATTGGTCACTGAGAGTCGCCACCTTGTTTCTATTCAGGTCAACCTTTTTCCGTCTTGACCAGAATTCCTGTGTGTCCTCTGGGTTGCTCTGGGGACCGCTCTCCCCACACAGCCTCCCATTGCACCTTTCTGGTGTAACCCTTTTCTTACTGCAGACTGGTAGCCTTAGCAATCACAGTGGGTGATATCATTTTCTCTGGCATCGAAGACTTGTCACCTACATAGCCCATATATTTTCTTCTATAAAAAGAAATATTACATTTTTGTTATCTGAAAGGATTATTTTTACCTCAAGCTTTAGATTCTTTCCCCAGATTTAACCAATAATAATTAATAGTTATCACAGGGACCATTTTATTCACAGAATTTCACATATAAAAAACTAATTCCTAGGTGGGAATGCAAACTCGTACAACCATTACGGAAATCAGTACGGAGATTTCTCAAGAGTCTGAAAGTAGAAATCCCATATGACCCAGTCATTCCCCTACTAGGTATCTTTCCTGAAGAGCTAGAGACATCATACTACAGAGATACTTGCACAACAATGTTTATAGCAGCACAATTTGTAATAGCTAAATTCTGGAAGCAACCCATACACCCATCAATGGATAGCTGGATAAACAAAATGTGGTATCTATACATAATGGAATACTATTCAGCTATAAAGAATGACAAACTAGAGTCATATGTAGGAAAATGGATGGACCTGGAAAATACAGTGTTGAGTGAAATGAACCAGGCTTGCAAGCTGGAATACCGCATGGTATCCCTCATTTAGTGAGGTAAAATACAAACAAAAGAAAAGAGTAAACATTGGATACAAAAAGATAAGTGTTAGATATAAGCTAATAGACAGAGGGTTCAAGGGAACAAGAAGAGGGCAAAGGGGGAGGGGAATGGGAATCCAGAGGAATAATGATATCTTAAAAGTGAGAACCCATAACCCAAACTTAAATCAGTGACACATACACTGGGTACTATAGTAACTTTACATAGTTGTGACTTACTGCTGTATGTATGTGGTTGTTTATATTGCTCACTGTCATAAGCAAAAGGTACAATTTATTGTGGTTTGTATGCTTGTGTAATGGCCTGTAAGTTTGTGTAACTTTGGATAAATTTTAATAAAAATCTATTTAAAAAAAAACAATTCCTAGAAGATGTTGGAGTTACAAAACCTAGCTTACAAGCACACAACAATTTTTAAAGCGTTCGAACAAAACCACAAGTCTTAATACTGAAACTTAAGACAACTCAATAAAGCCTTATCATTCATTTTCCAAATAGAGTAATTTCACTTTCTTACCAAATCCCAGTAGAATTAAAAAGTCATAGGATCATAGAAATATGGGCCTAAAGGACTTTGAGTGAGCAAAAACTCCTAGTTCACTTTTTGGGTCCTCGGTCCAGAAAGTACTTAAACCACATCAAAATGATGCTATACTGTACTTCTAGAGGCTTCATAGAAGGCTCTTAAACACCCCTCCTCACCCCAATTTGCAGTAATGTGCTCCAGTGTCTCTCAAGGCCCTGGAGATGGGAGACTCTTCCTAAGCTCCCCACTGCATCCTCAAGCCTTTCTTTTTTCCAGTGGATACAGAGAACACTACCCATTCTTCACCACAACAAATAGCCTTCCCCGTACTTGAAGATGTATTGGTTGAGTTTCTCCCAGCCTTACCTTCTCCTGATTAAATAATGTAAATGCTTTTATCTTGTCATTATTTTCATTCTACTGGTATTATTTGGTCAGCATCAATCCTTTTCCTTAGAAATGATATAAAAATATTTTTTAAATCAATTTTTCAGCCATATCAAATTTTAAGTGTTATGGCTTCTGCCATTTTGAGTTTATTTCCAAAAAGTCCAAATTTTTCCCAGATCAAATTTTGCACGTCTAAATTTTGTCAAGAAGATTTAATTTTGCCATCAATTTCCTAGGCAATAACAAATTCCACCATGAGTCGTTTTAGTCCTTGTCAGTTTTATTTTGTTGCCACCAGTCCTACTAGTAATAGCCATTATGAATTTGATAAAAGAAAGATAGCTTGTGTTTATTTCTTAGCTAACCCATGAGAAAATTGTCAGCAGTTTTTTGTGTGTGTGTGAGACACAAATAAAGGCAAAAGTTTTTGTTTTGTTTTGTTTTTTGTTTTGTTTTGTTTCGTTTAAAAGGGGACGATAGAACCCAAGAAGAAAGATTCACAAGGACATTGAAATAAAGAACCATGCTGAAGGAAGCCAAGAAAGAAGCTATGGAAGATGCGTTGTATTGGAAGCTCAGCTGCCAAAAACATGGTGTTATCAAAATGTTCTGCAGCCAAAATGGTGGAACCATATGCACAGTTGCAACATCATCACAGTTTTTCATCAACAGTCCAGGTTCATACAATCATATTTTAAATTATAAGAATGGAATGTGACTATCATAACTCCAAAATGGTTTCCTCAGCGATTTTTGAAAAGGGAAGGTTTGGCCACAGTTTGTTCAGTTGTTCATTTGCTAAGAATTACAACACACACAACAACATGCTGTGCTGGGTACTGAAGATGAGGAAGAGAGATTTCCTGGGACCGAGCCCGTTCTTCTGGGCAAGACAGACCACACGGTGTGACAGATAGACAGAGACACAGACAGACAGAATAGGTACACACTGTGAGCAGTGCTCTGAAGGAATAAATAACGTGGTGAGACCAAGTCAATGGGAGAGAAAGCCTCCAGGGCTAGTGAAGTCAGAGTTGGATCCTAAAAGTAAGATACACAGAGCTAGGAAATGAGCGAAGAGTAAGGAAACAAGTACCTGGAGACAGAGGGTGCTGGGGCAGCTCCAGGAACAGGAGGGAAGCAGATGTGTTGGGAGACTAGTGAGCAAGTGAAATACCCCAAATAAGACACCTCCCTCTGACAAGCATAAACTGGTAAGCAAAATGTTTATTTATGATAAATTTAGAACCTAAATAATCAAGATACATATTAAAAACTAAAGTTCAAAACAATTCCACATTAGTTTTCCATCAACTAATCTTCATGTTAAGTATTTCCCCGCCCCCCCCAAAAAATCATGAGCATGCAAGTCATATTTCATATTAACAAGTCTAAGATTACATATTTTAATCTGCTGGAGGAATAATTGGAGATCTGCTCTTGCTCGAAGTTCCTGAAACATAATTTTCCCGATTGGTTTAACCTAGTATGCGAAGCCCGGAGGAATATTTCAGCAACAAAGACCTTCCCCCATCAAACACAGGAAGAAAACTAACTTCATTTCCTCCTCTTCCTTCCTGCCACAAATCTACCTTCATATCAGAAGATAAACTGACCTCCAAACACAGGTGTAATTCAATATTCTATTTCCAATGCCATCAGATTTGAAACCCAAGTAATTAACAACTCACCAGGGACCCTATTGAAATAAAACCAACTTTGATCCCATTGCCGAATCCTTTGCAAAATGGACGGACGGCTTCACCTTCTCTGCTTTTGCATTAATCGAAATGAATAACTATATCAGAAGAATGCCCCGTGCAAGAGAGCAGGTTGCAAAGGAAGTGTGTTTTCAGCTTGGTTATTAAAGAAGCTAATTTCAGTGCTGGGATAGGATAAATATTGACATGCACAATTATTCTCCATCCTGAACTAAGCATCTGGGCTCTCTGGCATCTTGGAGGAACAGAGGCACATGAAATGTTTAAGGTACCAACCTCTAGCCCTTTTGCAATACCCCAGAGAAGGGTCATATTTTATTTGTAACATTTTAATATAGAGAGAATTGTTTTCTGGCTCAGTGAGTGACTATACTCAAACTAAATGCATATAACAGGATAGTTTTCAAAAGCATATTCCTCTCTTTTTAATGCTCTGATTATCCATAATGATTTACATAGTATGGTTCCAACAACATATGGACTTTACCTGTAGAAATCATTTAGATGAGGCTGAAGGGTCCCAGATGATGAATCACTTCGAAATAAATAAACTGGGAGTCATAATCAATGGTCACTGATACCTATAATAACCATGACCATTTGTTGACCTTCTTGCCAGGCACTGTACTACTGACCCTGGGTTGTTTTATTGCCAGCTCTGACCTTAACCATTTCATCAAGGTGATTCTCAGCAACAGAACCAAGATAATAGCCATTGGTCCCAGCTCTGTCACTTCCTGGTCTGTGACCTTGCACAAGTCACTGTGCCTTCTGTGAGCCTTGGTTTCTTCTTCTTAAGGAGGAGGAAAAGGTGGTGGGGGAGGGGAAGGAGGGAAAGGAAAAGGAGGAGGGGAAGAGAAAGTGGGGGAAAGGGGGGAGGGAGAAGGGAGGAGAAAGGAATAAGAAGGAGGGGAGGGGAAGGGGAGAGGGGGGAGGACGAATAAGACCTACACTCAAAAACTCATTGTGAGGGTCAACTGAAATTTTAAAATATGTAAAGTATTTTCAAGCAAAGTTCCACTTAAATGTACATACTTAATTACTTATTAAATACCTACACATTGCCAAGTAAGGAACTAGGTCCTTCACATTCTCTCTGATGTCCACATGGCCTAAAAAGTAAGTCTTATTCCCACTTTCCAGAGATGGGAGTGCCTGGGGCTTCATTTAAATTAAAATGCAGTCAGTAACAATAAAATATTCTCAGAGACTGTGCTGGCAAAGAGGATTTCTGTTTGAAACATCTATTGTCTTCTGATTTTTTTAGAGTTCTTGGAAATAATCCTGAAATGTACATATGTGATCACAACATGTGTATACAAATTAAATACATATCTGTAATAAATAAGTAAAGTAAAATTTGTGTATTGGAAGTGAAAAGTCATGGGGTCAACTTGTGTCTCTCTGTATTTCCTTGAGCCCAATTAAGAAACATTAGCCTGCACCAAGGTGGAGAAAGTGATCCACCGGGGTTATAAATTTCTCTAAGGTGCCAAAGGCCCAGCAGCTTCTGGATGAGATATGGTACCTTCCCATCTGCCAGCACAGTCACTGCTTTCCAAATGACTTTTGTCCTTTCTAGATAAGGTAATGACACAATTGAACTGGGTGGTGACTTCTGTCCAGTTGCTTAAATGGCCCTTGTAGAATTTAACGGCTTGGTAAAACCATCTCTCCATATTCTTGAGGTCTGTGGGACTCTCAAGGTCTCTGGGATCAACTGAGAAATGGGAAAGCTAAAAACAAGCAAACAAAAAAAAAAGCATCTGTAGCTATCCTGGCTGTACAGGAAATTCTGTGCATTCCTGACCACCTCTATTAGTCAACAAGAACTACTCTGGTTTCAGAGAAACAAATCCCAAGGTCCATGTGACTTAATACAGCAAAATTTTATTGCCTGCTTATGCAAAGTTGGGATCAAGGATAAATTAGACCCAGCCCCTCCCCCTGGACGGCTCCTATCAGAGGCGATAGATACACAGTTCACCCAAAACCAAAATAGGCTGTTGTTTGTTCTGTGATTCAGCAGTAAATGTAGAACAATGGAAGTGCAGAGGAAGGAGCAATAAATTGCACTAGGAGTTTAAGAGAAGATATTATGGAATTAGTAGCATTTGAGTGGCAATATAACTAATTTCTATGTGTCATTTAAACAGTACATTAGGACAATATAGGAGAAAATAAAGGTAGCGTGAGGTGCTGCAATTTCCCAGCATGGTTCCCTAACAGCAAAAGGAGGCACTGGAAGAAATGTAGATTTAATACAATCTCCAAAATGCCAACAGCATTCTTCGTGGAACGAGAAAAAACAATTCTAAGGTTCATACAGAACCAGAAGTGACCCAGAATAGCCGCAGCAATCCTAAGCAAAAAGGGCAAAGCAGGAAGCAGTACAATTCTAGATTTCAAGTTATATTACAAAGCCGCAGTCATAAAAAGAACATGGTATTGGCACAAAAACAGACATGTTGACCAATGGAATGGAGTTTAGGATATAAAAACAACCATGTGCACCTTCAGCCACCTAATTTTGAACAAAGGGGCCAAAATCACCCACTGGAGAAAAAAATAACAGTTTAAACAGATGGTGTTAGGATAACTGGTTACCTATGTGCAAAAGAACGAATTTATACCCTTATCTCTCACCTGTACTAAAATCAAATCAAAATGAATCAAAGATCTAGATATAAAAACAAACACTGAATCTGCTGGAACATAAAACAGGTAAAACTCTTGAAGAGATAGGCATCGGCAAGGACTTTCCGAACAGAACCTCAACTGCACAAAAAATAATACCAAGAATCAACAAACAAGATTATATCAAATTTAGAAGCTTCTACATAGCAAAGGATACAACCAACAGAGTGAAGAAATAACCTGCAGAATCAGAAAAAAATTTTGCCATCTACTCCTCAATAAGAGGACTTATATGTAGAATATGTAGAGAACTCAAAAACAAGAGACTCCAAAAAATAAAATACCCAATCAAAAATGGGCAACTGATATGAATGGACACTTCTCAAAAGAAGTACAAATGGCCAATAAATCTATGAAAAAATATTCAGCATCTTTCACCATTATAGAAATGCAAATCAAAACAACACTGAGATTCGTTTACTCCAGAAATAATGCCTATTATCAAGAGCTCAAAAAAGAGCAAATGTTGCCAAGGCCGTTGCGAGAAAGGAAAGGAACTCTGCCACATTGTTGGTGGAGATGTAAACTAGTATGACCACTATGGAAGTCAGTATGGAGAGTCCTAAAAAAATAAAAGTAGAAATTCCATTTGAGCCAGGTATTCCTCTTCCACATACCTTCCGGAAAAGTTAAGGTCATCGTGTAACAGTGATACATGTATACCCATATTTATAGTACCACAATTCACAATAAGTAAGTTATAGAAGAGTCCTATATGCCATCAACAGGTAAATAAAGAAAATGTGATATGTATGCACAGTGTCATTCTATCCCACCTTAAATAAGGGTAAGTTTGAGTCTTTTTAGGAAAATGCATGGACCATGAGACCATAGTGCTAAGTGAAATAAATCAAACACCAAAGGATAAATATCCCATGGGTTCTCTTATATGAGAAACTCAAAATATTAATAATTTAAAGAGCAAAATAAAAGAGAGATGGCAAGAAATAGGGAGTAGAATTTGTGGAGAGAGGCAATGGATCTGGGGATGGGGAGAGAGGAGGTAATAGTGTAGGGGATGGGGAAGAAAAAATGCTCAAGACCTGCTATATGTATGTACAAATTCTCCAGTATTAATGCGATTATGATGTATCTCAAATATATACCAACAATAAAAAGAGGGAGAAAGTTCATTGGACGAGTTTATACAAATTCTCCGACTTAGTTTTTCTGGGCATCACATAAAGGAATATTGCATAGAGAGTAATTTCTATATAATACTGCCCCTCTTCTTCATAGTGAAAAGAACAGCACTATTCTTTCTCCTTATTTATCTGGCATGTTCATTGAAGCATTTTCTCTTACAAAACACTTAAAGACTTACCTACCTACACCAAACCTCTAGTTAACAGCTTGGTGGGCATCCAATGAGCAAACTATATAGTTTACTAAATTCCAGGGAAGTATATGGTTAACAATATTTGATGTTGAATAAAGTCCTCCGACTATATAACAAGTTATAATTTTCACCACAAAATATATTGGAAGTATTACAACTGGATTAAACAAGCAGATAAAACTGGAATGTGCTAACATCTTCCCCTTATTGAGTACATCATTTCGTGAACATACTTTTTCCAAACACATATTTCAGTTCTATTTTTCTAAATTCTTCCCTATGATATATTGATAAATTTTTCAAAACTTTCACAGGATTTATAAATATTTCATACTTTTAAGATACAATAATATGTCATCTTTTAAATTTAAAAAGAAAACCCTGAAACAGCCTGTCTCATCTCACCCTTGACAGTGAGCCCCATGGTTACAATACAAATTTGTGTGCACATAACATAGCTCTTTGTTTTAATGCCAACATTCTTTGCCCAATAACTAAAAGTACAAGAAGGCTACTAAGCAAACCACAGGTTGTCATGATTCCTGGTATCTCAGCTCATTCCTGTGTGCTTCCCTGCTGGCCCATGGACTCCCGGGTGCAAAATGCCAGACTGGAGAATCTTTGGAGCTCAAACTCCAGTGTCATTGTCCCTACTGCTAGGAGTGAGCAGTGTGACTTCGAGAGCCATCACTTAACTCCTCTACATCCCAATTTAGCTACCTGTAAAATGAGATTATTATATATCCCATTCTCAAAGTCTCCCCTGTAATGTGTTTCTCTATCAAGACAGCACATTGAAAATGTGTGCAAAAGATACAGAAACTCCCAACAACAGTGGAGGCAGGATCCATGAATAGCTCTCTCCAAGCCACCATGCTTTCAGCTGGAGATGATAAATTGGAAACTCTATTTCCCAGACTCTCCTCAGCGAGGGTTCGGCCTGAAGTGTAGATGCACTCCTCTAAGATTTCAAAGGAGCGAGTCCAGGAAACAAAGGGCTCTCCTGTGACGGTGGCTCAGATCCCTCCTTCAGTTGTACAGCAGTGGCAGTTCTGGCAGCTCCCTGATTCTCAGCATCTCATTTTCTGGATCGTAAGTTTGGGATGTCCTCTTGAATATACCAATAGTGGTAGCTGTGGAGGCGGTAGCTCCCCAAGGATCTCAGGTCCGTATTTTTCTGGAAGTCATTCCTGAGAATCTAGCCTCATATTTTCAGCTCAGTAGATTTTATAAGCACTTTACTTCTTCTGTAAAATGCCCCTCTGTTTATAATACCTGATGTGGTCTCTGTTTGTGCTATTAACTAAACACTCTTCAGTCCTCCTGGTTTTTCTTGACCTTAAACTCTCCAGTGTGTAGAAGACAGTAAACCTGAAAAGAAATGAGCCCTTAGAATGTTTCCGGGCCACATCAGGAGCCACACTCAGGCTTCAGAGCTCTGCTCCTATTTCATCCAAAGGAAGGGTTGTAAAGACAGGGCAACCAGTCCCCAAGGCAGAGGTCCAGGCAAACTCTCCATTTAAAAATGACAGAACAGGGCGTCCCTGGGCAGGGTGACACTGCAAACAGAAAAGCAGGTGTCTTAAACTGCCCTTCCCCTCTCTGGCCTATTCATGGGCAGTTAACAGGATTCGTGGGCAGCAATTTCTGATGCTCTGGACTTTCCACTGAGTGTAAACACAGCTTTGGATGGAAAAACATTTGAAGAAGCAAGAGGACTTTTTGTTTCTGGGTACAATGGTTGATTTTAATGTTTCTTCAAGAAGAAGGAAGCCGAGTATAGAAGGGCACGGCAGAAGTACTAACAAACAAACAAGGAAGAGTCTTGTCTCTAAGAACCAGCATGTGCTGAGGAGCGAGCAGCTCAAGAAGAATAATGATAAAAGGCCAATTTGTGGCCCCGAGGCCAGACAGGAGATGCCCTAGGTCCAGACTCCACAGCCCATAGAAACAGAACTGACCGTGTCTGGTCGCCATAGACTGAGGTGACTAGCAGCAAGTGTGTGTTCTCTGCAGAGCCTGACAGGTGAGAGGGAGGGAGAAAGCAGCATGTAGGATGCTGCAGGAGACTAAGCAAAGCCCCAAGTTAGTGCCGATGAGTGACCTGTAGTCAGACCCAAAACACTGAAATTCTGTGGGGATTTTAATCTCTGTTTGAAATCTGCCAAGGAAATACCACAATGCTTTCCACAAAATAGCCTTTTTATTGTTTCCCAGGACTTTCTAAATGTGATTTGTAGGTTGTTCTCTTCCTCACCCAACTAAAATCTCCATTTTGCCTAGAAAAGTTAAAGTGAAGGTGACCACAGAGAGGCCAGGCTGAGGAGGATCATTAATAGGTTGGATAACCAGCCACTACGTGGTTCTGAGCACCTTCAGAGACTTTATGGGGGAGTCAAGGGAACCCCTGGGGACCCAGCAGATGAAGAAGGCGCTAAGGATCCCCGGGGTTTCGCAAGCACCTTCCTTACACCCCACACCTGGATGTTTGGATGCCATGGAGACTCAAGACCCTTAAGTTTATTGCAAGATTTTTCTTCTACTCGAGGAGCGTTCCTCCAGAGTCCTGGTTACAGTCATTTGGGGAAGTGTCCCTCTCCCGCAGGCACAAAACGCCATCCAGCTCTGGCAATGTTCTGGGCGCTGTCAGTGACCTCAAAACCTGCTTTTCAGCTGGACTTTCATTCCTTGAGTTCATGAAGAATTTGGCATAATTGATTTTCCTCATCTCTCAGAACCCTGCTTTTTGTAGCTCATCCTTCCAAAGAATGCCAAGTGGCTCATGAGGACCAACGCAACTGTGACTCACCCTGGACCCAAACGCAGAGCAAAGATGGGGTGCAGAGAGTGAACCCACAAAGTGTGGAGTCAGATGCATCTCAACATCACTCCGGAGCAGCCCAGTGATGTAGTGTAGGGGAGCAGGCCCCAGTCTTTTCAGCACCATGGACCCCTTTCACCAATGACAATCTTCCACGGCCAGAGGCAAGGAGAGGATGGTTTGTGGATGATTCAAGTGTATCACAATTATTGTGCACTTTATTTCTATTATATTTTATGCTTTATTCTCATTATTATGACATTAGATTCTCATAAGGAGAATTGCTACCTAGATCCCTCACATGGGCAGTTGATAGTAGGGTTCGCGCTCCTGCGAGGATCTAACGTTGCCACTCATCTAAGAGAGGCAGAGCTCAAAGGGCAATGGGGGTAATGGGGTTGATGGGGAACAGCAGTAAACACAGATGATGTTTGGCTCACTTGCCTGCCATTCACCTCCTGTTTTGCCACATGGTTACTAAAGGCTCCAGACTGGTGGTCCAATGGTCCACAGCCCCAGGGTTGGGGACCCCTGGTGCCGGGCACACTGGAGAGTCAGAAGACCCTTGTGTTCTTGGCTTGGACAAGTCACTTAATTTTGCTGGCCCTCAGTTCTTGCACTTTAAGGTTTTTCTTCAGGAAGAACTACATGAACACAGATGTTCATTTGTGAGTCCTGGCATTCTATCTTGACAAAATAAGACAGAAGGAAGAATGGGAGTTGCTGAGTTTCCTTTGAGTGGTTTAGAGTAGATTTCTTTCATTCTTCCTTCCTTCTTTTTTGGTTTTAATTTTTGCAGTACTGAGGGTTGAACTCAGGGCCTTGCACATGCTAGGTAAGCACTCTACAGTGATCTACATCCCAGCTCCCCATCTTACTCCCCACCTTTTTTAAAATTTTGAGACATGGTCTCACCCAAATGCCAAATAATCAGCTCAGAAGTAGTATGTCCTGGACTAAGGTAGATGGAAACAGAAGCACAACATCCACCAGTAGCAAACAACCACAACAGTAGCTTGCCTTCCTGAAGCATCCTACCCATTTTAAGCACTTTTGAGCACATTTCTCTCACTTAGTTGGCTTTGTTCTATAAGATAGATAAGAAAATTGTACTGCATGCTTTCTGTGTCCGGTGTGCTTATACAGCAAGATTTTCACGATTGAAATTGGATATCTGATTCTACTCCAGACTTCTGCAGGCCTCAGAGCTCTTTTATTTCTCATGCACTGAAGAGTTTCCTTCAAAACAGATGAAATGCAGTGGGAAGCCCTCTTCATCTCCATCCATCGGAAAGAAGGTTCTCCCTGAGCTGAGAAAAAGTGCCCTGAGGGAGCATAAGACAGAAGCTGAGGGGTGTTGACAAGCTTCTGCCTGAGACTAGGGCTCCTGTGTGACCCTTAAGAGGAAGGCACACACCTGGAAGAAAGCAGGCTAAACCCATTTAGAATCAAATTCCTGTCCCATTCCAGCTCCTAAAGGAAGGTTCCGTGTTTTATCCTGGGCTGCGAAGCAGGCTTCCCCCCGGGGGGGGGGGCTCCTTCCCTTTGTGAAGGTCCCTGCTCCTCAGGCAGGTCCATTCTTTCTAGCTCTTGTCCCTTTTCATCCTTTTTTTTTATTTTTCTTTCTTTTCTTACCTAAGGAGCTGATAAGCCTGTATGCTAAGTCAGTGTGGCATTAATGTGGATTAGATACTTGGGAAACAAAAAATTGGCAAGAGAAGCATTTGTTTTCCACGGGATTCTCTTGTTTATTCCTTCTTAACCAGACTTAGCTATTGGATTACACATCGCATTTGCTGTTTTCCTTTCTTAGGGAAGTGCTTAAAGAAATTTTGTGTTGGGGAACATATTTAATTATTTGCAGTTGCTTACCCTGTTATTTATCTGTTTATTTCTGCCAAATAATTCTACAGATTTCTCAGTAATTGGCTAGTTAAAATTCTCTGCGTCTTTTCCTCTAATGAAAGTCCAGGCCTCCCTGTGTAGACAGGATCATCTTTTATACATGTGAGTAAATCAGTAAACTATATTTCTAAAGTGTCCTCAACTTCCCCTTATAACCTACTTTCGTGGAGTTAGCATGTGGCCTTGGCCTTATTTGGAAAGGAAGCCATGTAAAGAAAAGGAGAGTTATTTTTGTTTGCAGAACTCTTCTGGCAAAAAGATTTTCTTAAATTAGCTGTTTTGGAGCTACTTTTCAAAATCATCTGTGAAAACGGCAGAGAATCTCAGTGAATCACAGCGGGCGCTTCGCCGTGTGCCCTGCCACCAGGTAGTTTCTGTGAGAAGCCAGGAAGACCGTGAGGGTCAGCGCCTGAAGAGGGGTTTGCATCACTGCAGCCTTTTCCTGGCGTCACTGCTGGGGGCGAGGGGCACAGCTAGGGACAGGATCTCTGACATCGCACCATCTGACCTCAGGGCCAGGAGAAGACGTCTTCACTGTGCAGGCAAAATCACTCTCCACGCCATGCAAATTCTGAGTCGATCCATAACGGCCCTAATTGATATCACGGAAACTTCAACACACGCGACCCCAGTTATTTGGCAATTTGGGTGGGGGAGGAGAGAGAGGAAGGAGGAAGGGGGAGGGGAGGGAGACTACACGTGGTGCAAAGGTCTATCACTGTGAAACAGGAAACCTAAATCCCAGCTCCTGCACTGGGAAAGCCTTTTAGCTCAGCTCCAATTACCAGAAGAATTGCAAGTGTCTACATGTCAACACTGTGTAGTCTGAAATTATACAATCTGGATCAACAACTCTGAATGTGATGTGCCAAACTAGTACAGTACATACACGTAAACAACTTTTAAGCACAATTACCTTCTCTGCTTATAATTCACAATGAAGGCACATGCTGCCTCAACTCCTTGATCTTACCCGTCCGACGGGTGTAGACATAAAGACTGCGCACACAGCTTCTACTTCCTTAAACTGCTTGCGCCTAAAACAAAACAAAAAACAAGGTTTCCTGCCCCCCCAAAATTTACCTTTCACTGAACAGAATTATCTTTTGATCTTTGTGTTGTACTCCTTTTTCAAATGATATTTCTTCAAAAGTTGCCTTTTAAAAGAATTTCTAAAATAATCAATTTGTTGTTAAGACCACAGTGAAAACAAAGTAAAAGAGTTAAAGCAAGGCCTTAAGATGCAGAAAGAAAGGAATCAAAGAGTGGTCCAAACTTGACTGCTGATTCCCCAGAAACTAAAAGCTGTAGCCCCAAGCTGGCCCCGGGCCTCACCTCCTGCGTTTATTAGAAGCTATTTTTCCCTCTGAACCAAGCTGTTTTGTGCCAGATAAATGAAATGGAGCATTAAGACCATTACTGGAATAATGGAGGTAGAACACACACACAAAGGAAAATCTAGGCAAAGTTCTCCTCCTATGAATACATTGAGATGAGCATTTATTTTTTGTTTAAATTGCCCCTGTAATTGTTTCTACTCTTGTCCTCATGAGGCATGTGGAGACATAACCTCCAGGGCTGGTCCATTTACAGCAAGAAAGAGCTCCACACGGTTGAGATGTCTTGTATCACTCACCCGTGCAGGTCACACAATTGATTCTCTCGCAGAGACTGGCCATATGGATTGATTTAGCAGCATTTCACTGGCTGCCTAGAGACACGGCTTGAGTCATCGTGTATGAATTACTTAACTCTCCACCACAAAGAGGGCAAAAAATGTTTTCCTGCACAGCAGTAGCAATTAATGTTCAACATGTTTATGGAGTTTAATAATATATGGCCCAGCACCAATCTCTGTATGCCACACCATCATCCTGAGAGAGAGGCTTGGGTGCTGTCATCCGCACGCAGGACCCAGATGATTGATTCATCAATAACTGAGCCTGGCCTTATTACAGCAAACAAATTAGACATCGCAGAATATATGGCCATATAGACAGGACTTCCTTCTCCTCAAATATATGTCATAATTGATGGTGGCGACCTTTTGGCAACACTGAAAAGCAGCTTGCCATTAACAGGCTCCCTCTTCTCTGCCTGCCTGCACATATTAGTGGTGGCTCAAGGCTTGGTCCAGCTGGGTGGAGTGAAGTGGGGTCTAGGTAACTTCTCCCCAAGAAAGTGTCTGCCAGTAGGATCAAACACTTCTTCGTGGCTCCCATAGTTCGCCATAGAGCCAGGCAAGAAGAAAGCAGCAAACCAAGCGATAGACACTGGCTGTGCTACTTCTGTGCATCGGCGTATGTTCTGGGCACTGGAGGCAGAGCAGAAATCAAGACAGACGCAGAATGTCAATGAGCGTGTAAACAAACAAACACTTTTTAAGTGCTGATAAGGGACATTCTGAAGATAAAATAGACCACTCTTAAATCTACATATTTTTAAATGCCACATAGCGATTTTAACAATAAAGAGACAGTGTATGAGCTCCACATTCACATGATTAAATAATCACCAAGGTACGGCAAGATACTGTTACTCTTATACTTTTACTCCCACACATTTAATATCAAGGCCATTTCTAAATGGGGATGGCTGGTGTCCATGATCTGAGCATTTTGAAAATGGAACTCCCTTAAAATAATTTGTTGTGGAAACTGTATCGCCCAACGTAACCAAAAAGATAGATGATTGTACCATGCTAAAACCAAAACAAACAGGAATTATTCCATGTTTTAAAAGCTAATTCGAAAATAGAAATAACAATGCCAGGACACATCAGAATCACGGAAATAACATACTGCCTGTGTGATGTTGAGCTGATTGTGGAATGCAAGGGCTGCCAACATTTTGTTCTCATGAAATTTTTTATCTCCATAGTAAGAGGCGTATGATGTCTATACAGACAAGTTAAAATTTATGTTCAAGGCAGTTGTTGAAATACTTTAATTCCATAAAACTCCTTTAAGCTGAAGTACCTATGAAGTTGAAGTAAAGGTGTCTGGTCTCTTCTTTCAATTTTTGACTCTAATTCATGGCATTGCCTTGGTCCGTTTCCACGTGAGGAATTCCCCAGCCGTGCCTTGCTGTTCTCGGGCCCTTTTCGTGGGTTCGGGACACTTGGTTTGGTTATGAAATTTTCTGTGATAATTTACACGCAGTGATTCTCCCTTTCCAAGCTCCTATAATAATGCTGTGCTCACAGCCGGGAACCCCGAAGCCTTCCTGTGTGAAGGATGAAAAGGCGTGTGTACTCTCTGGCAGTGGCTGGCAATCCTGGACACACTCTCGACATCCGTGGCATTGTGATCTGAAAGTCACCGTCCTCTCCTGTGATGTCACAGCCCAACTGTCATGAACATCTATACTAAGTAAACATTAACTGAAAGTTAATATTAACGTGAATGATTGCACATAGTACCCTACGTAGCTTTCCTTCCTACCCCTCATTTATATCCTCAATAGTTAGTCCCACAGACTCTTCTCACTCAGACCCTTCCGCTGCCCTTCCCCTCCCCAGCTTTTTACCACTGTGGCCGATATCCACAGGCTACGTCACTAGACGGACTGCTACTCTGAGCCAGGGCTACCTGGCTGGGAAAGATAGGGCAGAAAGCAGGGAGAGCTGGGCGCGGTGGCACACATCTGTAATCCCAGCACGCGGGAGACTGAGGCAGGAGGATCACCGTGAGTTCGAGGCCAGCGTAGCGAATTCAAAGCCAGCCTGACCTATATAGCAAGACCCTCTTAAAAAAAAAAAAAACCACAAAACAGACAGAGAGAAACGGTGGCTTTTGTCTTCTTGCCTCTGTTTTGGGCATCATCTTTAGCATGGAGAGCCCCACTCTCCCTGTTCCAGCTCCTGCTGGGACGTCCCAGCTCTGTGGTTCTGGCAACTCCATCTCCTCCTGTGGGTGGCAACAACTTGCTGATGTTGCTGCTCTGCTCCTCTCTGAATTGTCTTGTTGTCCCCGTGCAGATTTCCATCATCTGTGCAATGAAGTCCCTGTATTAAATTCCTTTGTTTTCATTTCTAAGTGGTTTCTGCTTTTTTGTTGTTTTGTTTTATATACACTAATCCTGAGAGTTTACAAGGAGAATTCATTTGGGTTCATTGTGAGGATCTAATACATATTATGCACTGTATTATGCACCAGACGGTCTATGATGTCTAAGACACTGTGTCTGCCTTGGACTACGTCGAATCTAGTGAAGAGAAAAATTCATGATCATGTGACAAGCTGGGTAACAGGTGGAGGCCAAGGAGCTCTGCACACACCACCATTGATGCCTTAGTTGAACCTGGGAGTCAAGAGAGGCTCCTTGGAGGAGACTGTGGTTGAGCTGAACTTTTAGGCATGATGGTTGACCAGATTAGAGGCTGCAGGAAGGGCCTCTCTGACAAAGTAGCATTATGACAAGTCTGTATCAAAGCATTGCACTGAATGCTGGTGTCCTGGCATTGGTGTCCAGGTAAGAAATGATGGGGCAGGTACAGGCCAGAGTAGCACTGGGCCGCACAGTAAGAGGTCGGGGGATACGAAAGAGGTCAGAGACACAGAGAGCATGGCATTGAACTCTCTTCACTGTGCAATTAGGAGTAATTAATGGTTTTTAAATCAGTGGAATAACATGGCCACATTACCAATTTGTAACTTAGATGGATCACTGGGGCCAGACCATAATAAATGGTAGCTCTGTATGAGACAAGATAGAAGAAAGGAACAAAAAAATTATTTGAGGAAGATCACACCAATAATTCAATTCAACCTACCAGTACTGAGCTCCGGCAGCCAGCCACTCACTGTGCTGGCTGGAAGAGGAATGTGAAATTGTGAGGGATTATAATAACCAGCCCCTGTACGTGTGTGGCCCTTCAAAGTTTACCGTGTAATTTTAAACACATCTCGTTATTCTCATTCAAATCCTATATTAGAATCCTTGTTTTTCAGATAAATACATTGAGTCTTAGGAAGTGACATAATATGTCCAAGGTCATATAAAGAGTAAGGAATTGAATCAAGTCGTTTCCTGACTGCTGAACCCAAGATAATTTTTCGGCCTCCTTTTGTATAACACGATGAATTGTTGTCTCTGAAAGCTGAATATTAAGTAGCTAGAGAAATAATGTGAAGATTCCCACATAAGCATGTATTAGGCTACTTCGGAATTAATGCAGACCTTATGCCAAGCATGAGCTTATTTTAGATGTATTGTTTTTATTGCTCCCCTCAAAACATATTCTAGTAATTTAAGGAATTATTGATGACCATAAGTTACTGACTTAACTTCTCTGTAGTTGGAAAAAGTAAATTGCAGCTCACAGAATATCAATGAAGATACTAATTCTAGGATTCTGCGACTTCTCTCTCTTCCCTAACATAGGAGAGGTGCGAAAAGAGAAGATAGTGTCCCAAAGAAGTAATTGTAGCAGAATTTGAAGATGAATACACAGGAAGTCTAAAAATCAGGAGGAAACATTCTTTTTCTGTCGAGTGGTCTTTCAATCCCTCCAGCAGAGGGTCATAGGTCAAGATCAGTTCACCGTCCCTCCAGACCCCATCCCGGAGGGTAATGATGAATTCTTTATTGTTCATAAGTACACTCTTCAAAGCAGTAACCTTAAGTCTTCCTGGTTTTCCAGATCATTAATCCTTCCTCTTGCTGTCCTGGTCCCCTCTGCCACCAAAATACTAACAATGCAAAGTGAGGCTCACAGCTCTTTCCCAGCATGGGTTAAAAGAGAAAGAAGCATGGGAATGAGAGAAGTCAGAAAACCCAATTCCATCATAGTTGTAATTCCCTTTGGAGAAGCTGCCTCCTGACTTAGTCTTTCCTAAGATAGCCACCCCCAAGCCACAAGCAAGCATCGTGGCACACTCGGCGCCTCCTCAGGTTAGAGCCAGTGATTTACAGACTTATTTCCACCCCTAACAACTCCTAGCAGTAACAGTGATTCCTTCAGGCAACCATGATTCTGCCCACATTTGAGAAGCAATTTTTGACTTTTATGTGCCTGCATTCAGATTGCACATCTTTGTCGTAAACAAACTGCCTATCATTATAAGGAAAGTGGAGGTTGAGATGGTTCTGGAGTGATATCACTTGCCTCTGGATCACATGAGTCCTGAGTGTGTCTGTGTAAGACTCTAATCACCTAGAAACCCTGTAAGTACAGGGACATTTTCTATCTTGTTTAAAACTCCACCACCAGCATGTTATACATTCCCTGGCACATAATAGACACTCAATAAATAATAATAGCTAATATTTATTGAGCACATACTATATGTTTATGTGTATTAAGCACTTCACACACACAAGCTCATTTAATCTTCAGAGCAACCCCCCAAGTTAAGTACTATCTCTTGCATTATAGCATAAGGAATCTAAAGTACAGGACATTTATGTAAATTAACTCCTGACAGAAACCGCAAGCAAAGAAGTTGGGGTTAGAACTCAGAGAGGCTGACCAAAAAACTAGTGCTTGTGACCACTGAACTACACTGTCCTTCTTTGATGAAGTGGCTGGCATCCTGGTTATAACAATGATGATGTCCATCTTCTTCCTTTCTGGCCTCTTCTCACAAAAGTCTGAAGGGGTTAAGGGCACTGACTCGATACTGCATCCTGTCCAGACAACAGCCACTCTCCAAAGGAATTTTACTCTCGTGCTTTGTGAGTGACTCTCTACCTTGGGAGTAAAAAGACTTCAGTAGCCTGGGCAGCTTCACATCCTCTTGCAGGAAGCCCTGGCTCCAAGTCCCCTGGCGGTGCACACTGCCTGTAAGTTCTCTGAGACCAAACAAGGATGCTAGATGGCAGTTTGTCACTTTCAGCGAACCCAGCATCTTCTTTCAGGGTGGCCTTGCATCTCATAAGTCTTTGGGTGATACTATTTGAGCAGGAGACTGATGGGGGAAAATATTCCTCTGCACATGAGATTTCCTCCTCTCAAAATACACTTTAATTTCTCATCAAGAAAACCAGGGGAAAAAATAAATGTTCTTAGTTTAGGCCGAATTTACACTGAAAGTTTCATACCTTGGTAACACCGTGCTCTTTAAGTGCACGTGTGTCTTTCATAATGGTTACCCAGGTGACTTTAGTCTCTCTAGAATGGTCACCTTCTGATCCAGTTTTAAAAGAGATGATGCCGCTAAAAAGCTGCTTTAAACTTGAAAGCAGATGTTCAACGCTCAGAGGAAATCCTTATGAGGAAGAAAGCTGATTTTGACCTATATAAGAACTGAAGTGGTTATTATTCCCCAAGAGCCTTGCAAACAGCCAACTTTTCGGGAATTGAAGGAAAAATTCAGAGACATCATTCTAACTGAATCCTGGATACTTCCTTTTATTTTCTAACAAAGTCAACATTATACCAAGCATCATGCATAGCATTGCAGTTTGATCTCACAAGCTTCCCATTCCACCAGCCCATAACCCTGTCCAGTGTGTTCACAGACCACCCAGCTGTGGACTGGTGGATGCAGGCAGTGGGCAGGACCATGCAGGGAGAAGCAGATCTGCTTCCCTCTAAGATTCTCTTTCTCCCATGTCCCCACCTCCAGTCTATCAGGGATTAACAGCTCTACTACCTGTCACACACAAAAATTTCAAATCTCTGTAACGTGCCCCAGTCCAAGTCCACTAATCAACTTTCTGTCTGCCTACATACGGAACCCTCCCGTAAGTGGGTTTTTGTGACTGGACCCTAACACAGCATAACGTTCTTGAGGTTCACCCACATCGTAGCATACATTAGTACTTTGCTCCTTCTCATTGTCCGGTGTCATTCTACCATACGACAGGCCACATCTTGCTTATTTGTTCACAAGTTGATAGGCATTTAAGTTGTCCCCGCTTTTAGCTATCATGAATAACATTGCTATGAACTAATATTGCTGTGTACAAATTTTTGTACGGAACTATGTTTTCATTTAAGTAGATAATTACAGTGGAATTACCAGGTCATATGGCAACTCTGTATGCTTAACATCCTCAGGAAATACCAAACTGTTTTCCTGAAGCGGCTTGTACCATTTTACATTCCCAGCCAGACAAGAATGATGGTTTCAATTTCTCCAATTTCTGGCTGACATTTGTCATCGTCTGTCATTTTGATTACAGCCATCCTACTGAGTGTGAAGTAGTATCTTGTGATTTTGACTTGCATTTTCTTAATGGCTAGTGATGTAGAGAATCTTTTCATGTGTGTGTATGTGTGTTTCGGTCCTTTGCATATCTTCACTGGTGAAGTATCTGCTCAGACTTTTTGCTCATTCTAAAATTGGGTTGTTTGCCTTTTTGATATTGAGTTATGAGTTTTTTCTTAGATTCTGGATGCTCATCCTTTATCAGATATGTGATTTGCAAGCATCTTCTCCAATTCTGCAAGTTGCATTTTCAGTGTTCTTGTGTTTTTAATGTTATATTTACATCATTACTTACCTCATGGTCATGAAGACTTACTCCTATGCGTCTAAGAATTTTAAAGTTTCAACACTTCTATTGAAGCTAATGATCCATTTTGATTTAGTTCTTATGTGTGGTATTTGATTCACTTTCATTCTTTTCTTTGTTTTTGTTGTTTTTACTGTTGGTGGTGGTGGTAATGATACTTAAGATTGAACCCAAGGAGCTTAAGTTTTATTTGTTTATTAAGTCATTTTTTTATTTTTATTTTTGAGACAAAGTCTCACTTAGTTGCCCAGGCTGGCCTCAAACTTGCGACCCTCTACCTCAGGCTCCTGAGTAGGGGGATTACAGGTGTGCACCACCAGGCCCTTCTGCCATTTTCCTTCTTTTGCAGGTGGATATCCTGTCACTCTAGCACCAATTGTTGAAATGACTATTCTTTTCCCATTGAATGTTTTGACATTTTCATGGAAAATCAACTGATGACAAATGTAAAGTTATGTTCTGAATTCAAAATTCTATTCATGGATTTGTCTATTCTTATGCCATAACCACACTGTCTTGACTATGTAGCTGTGCAGTAAGGTTTGAAGTGCGTCTTGCAGCTTTACCACAATAACCGCTGGGTAGCTAGAGAGACGACAGATACAAGAGCATCTCACGAGATCTTGTCATTTAATATCTTAAAACAAATTTTAGGCAACAATTTTGAAATATATTTGATAGCTGTATTCTCACAATATTATTCTCCTTTGTAATTCCAGTTGGACCTAGAAATTTGTGGGAGTATCTGCAGGGAAAAACACTTTCCCTCAAATCCGCTTTTTTCTCCACTGCCCTAGTCGTGTCCCTTCCTGCCTCTGATCACACCGAGTGAAGTTCACACTCCAGCCCTGCTCACTGTGCACTCACCAACCCCATCTGCTTCCTCTTCTCCCTCCCTGTCTACCCTCTAGGCTCCCTGGCTTTATCTGTTTGTAAAATCCCCGGGCCCTTTACTGTTAGGGATTTTAGCTCCTCCCTCAGTCTGCCAACCTCTCTCCCCTGACCACTGACGGTGAAACTGCTCATCAGCCAGGTCCCAGCCCAGTCCAGGTTTCCTGACTCCACATGACAGTCATCCGTGCAGCCACCTCATGATGCCGCTGGACTCCTTCTTAGAATAATGTTTAAATGTCTAAAATAACATTCACAGGATTGCATGGGCTCGCTTGGGCAGCACCTATACTAAAATTGGAATGATACAGAGAAGATCAGCGTGGCCCCTGCACATGAATGACACGCAAATTCGTGAAGCAGTCAATATTTTTAAATGTAAATAAAGACTAAAATGTATTATATTGGGAAAGGGAAGAAAATGTCCAAATGGGAAAGTGAAGAAGGGAGGGGGAGGGGGGAAAGGAACAGAGGGACGAGAGAAATAAGAAATGGAAGGAAAAAATGGAAACAAAGCTTTTGTAAATACGGAGGGAGGAGGGGTTGAGGGGAGGGGAATGGGAAAAAAAGAAGCCACAAGATGTATCATGTACAGGTACAAATCCCCTATGATGAATGTTATCACTATGTACATCTAAAATGTACCATTAAAATAAAATAAATAAAAAATTCATAGGATTGAAAAAAAACTGCTATTGGAATGCAATTATTAAACTCTTCAAAATACAAGTAATATAATAATGTTTGAGCTTCTTTATTACTTTGTTAAGTGGTTAGCTCCAGTTTTCTCCTAACATTCATGATTTTAAAGTAATAAGGAGCAGGAGAGGTGTTTCAAGGCAGCCACAAACACCATGATGGGCGAGAAAGTAAGATTTCCATTAGTGAGAAGTCACAGGCCTTGCTAATACTATGGTAATCTGTTGCCTATAATCATAGTTGAGTAAAATGCTACATTTCAGTTAAACAAAAGTGAAGCAGTTTTTCTTTTAATTTTGTTTTTACCAGCAAGTTAAAAGACATTCTGAATTCCATGCCAGCTTAATGCTCTAGGAAGTATGGAGTGGAGCTGGGAGTCTGCTTTTTTAACAACACTAGAAAACGGTTCTAGTCACAAGAGTATTATATACGGCAGTGGGAAAAAAATAGCAGGACAAAGGCTGTAATGCATCAGGAAGTCATTTCTCTTCTGCTAAGTTTCCCCACTGTCCCATCACAGTCTTGGTCTCAGTGACCTTTGGAGGGAGCCATATGAAAAAGCAGCCCTGCCTAAGTCTCTTCAGCTACGACCCGGGATGAGGTGCTGAGCCACAGAAATCCAGAGCGAGACACTCACCAACCACCTATCCAGAAATCTTGTAAGGTCCCAGCGATACTGTGAGCCTGATTTCCATGAATCGGCAAAGGCGCACAGGCCTCAGGCTTAAAAGAAGGCTGAGGACAAATTCAAGAGTTGGAACAATGGAAACAATAAAGGCCCCGAACCTAAAATACAAACCAAAAAAGTCTACAAAATCTATCTTGGTGTGGTGGCACACCCCTAAAATCCCAGCACACAGGACACTGAGGCAGAAGGATCACAGCCTATCTGAGGCCAACCTGGACTACATAGCGAGTTCAAATCTGGCCTGAACTACATAGCAAGATGCTGTCTCAAAAAACAAAAACAAAAACACTACAAAATCTAAAAATTAATGCATGATCAATTAAAAGTCTACAATGTAGAATTTAGTAAACTAGTCCACTGCAACTAAAACTTAATTAAATTAAATGTGATATCATAAGTCTAAAGTGAATATGCCCAGGGACAACAAGATCTTAAAATGTTTCTAATACCCAACACCATCCCTCTGCCACCCTCCAGGCTAGGAAGGGGTGTGCAAGCAAGGCCCACCCTGTCACTTAAGAAAACCTCAGTGCTTAAAACTGCAAAGAGACCAGGGGAGCCACATCCTTTGTCCCAACCCAGTCAATAGCTTTCCTGCTCCATCTCTGGGGACATCCCCCTGTCTCCTGTTATCTCTCTAAAATGTCAAACTGACCCTAGCTGAAGGTCACAACTTCAAATGCTCATAAGGATCCAGAGGGCCATTTGATTCCTTAAGAATTACAGATACAGTGGACTGGTCTTACGCACTTTTTAATTCCCAATAATAATGTCTGAAACAGAAAAGGAGCCCAAAAAAACAAAAAGAAAAGAAAACTGTACACACTACCCTGGTATCAGTAGAGGATTTGTTCCAGGGTACCTCACAGATGCCAAAATCTGCAGCTGCTCGAGTCTCTTATAAAATGGTACAGTATTTGCATACAACTTCTACACATTCTCCAACATATCTTAAATAATCTCTAGGTTACTTATAATACCTAATACAACACAAACGCTACGTAGTAGTTATATTATTTAGGGAATAAGGACAAGAATAAAAGGCATAAACTCAGTACGCATGCAATTTTTTTTCCTGACTATTTCCAGAGGTTGATTGAAGGCAGGGAACAGAACCCCCAAATAGGGAGGGCTGACTGTGTATTTCACACACCCCACCCACGCAGCCACCACTGCTGCCCCACATTCACATATTCCAAAATACAAAAATGAAAAACTTACAATTCGTTCCAAAAGCAAAATTATAAAACATTTGCTTTAACAGTTTATAGGGAAGAAATTCCATACTTAATATGGGATGTGGGTTAAATATATTTGATATGATGTGAAACTGGACCTCTTAAAGTAAGAATGACTAAAGCCTATGAAATTATTTTTAAAAATCTTAGAACCAGGAGAGAAATAAAATGAATGGAGAAAGGTATAAAAGAATAACCAGCAAGTGACCCCCAGCTCCCATATTGGCTGAGGAAGAGTGGCAGGTGTATCCCTCAGGAAAGGAAAGCTTGTCGTTTAGCTCTAGGTGGCTGTCGCCTCCTAGGAAAAGGACTCCAGCACAGCCAGACAGTCCGATCTCTGAGAGAATTCAGGGTTCTGGAGACTTAGGCAAAATTTCCAATTCCCAAATATTGCCAGTTGTTTCAAGGTTCCATCAAACAGTTTCTAGTCTACAAGCAAAACTTGGCCACAGGGCATTGCAAGGCTTGGATGCAGAGAACTAATTCATACCCAAGATAGAAAACACAAGAAATTTCCCCCGAGGTGGCTGGAACATCCAAGATTTTCCACATGAGTTGGGGAAACAAGCAGGAGAACCTCCTCTAAATGAGTTAAATCTATATTTATAAGTGCAGAATTAGGTTCTGTGTGAATATTATAAAATTATTTGAAGAATAATTAGTTCGATAATGAGTCTGCAGGTAAGAAGCAGCTGTTGTGCCCCGGGGCTCAGGGTCACTGTCTCCGCTGCGTGAAGTGTCAGCAATAATTAGAAGAGCCTAGGTGCCAAACTAAATTAAAATTTTTCAAACCGTTACTCACTGTATGATATAATTTTGTTTCATGTTCCCGGGATAGGGAAACTCAAATTAAGTCTCTATTCATTACAAAAATAGGCTAACTAATTTAAGGCTACAAACTATCTGTTTGTCGATGGTACTGAGCGGTTTCTATCTGCTATAACAGATCGTTCTGCACTAAAATAAATGGGAGTTGATTATATGCCAATGGTTTATTTAATTGTACTGAACTCTGAAAATCTAATGGGTCTCAGTGGACCTGCCTGCATGCTATTTTTCTGAAAATAAAATATTGATGTAATTGGATTTCCCACCCACATTGATCCTGAAATGCACAGATGGGATCGGTTTAAGCAAAAATTGGGAAATGAAGAAATTGTGATAATCATTGAAGAAAGCTGCTTATTTCAGGACATTCAGGGTCCTGAATTCCAGATAACCTTTGGATTGTGGATTGTTATAGAATTCCAGGTAAAGGCCAAGAAGAAAATAAAATCTAAGCCATGTGTGGTCACACATATCTGGAATCCTGACACTCTCGGAGGCTGAAACAGGAGAATTCCAAGTTTGTTCCCAGTCTGGGCAACTTAGTGACTCCTCAAAACTGAATATCAAAATTAAAAGAGAAAAATTTTGAAGGACTAAGGATGTGAAGTTTGGCTGGCCTTGTTTTCAATTCCAAGTAGCACAGAGAGAAGAGAGAAAAGGGGGTGTGGACAAATGAACATTGAAAGGCAAAGAGAAGTAACTTTCAAAAGACTTCATGGCCCTAACACCAAAAAAAAAAAAAAAAAAAAAAAAAAAAGACTTCATGGGCCATAGCCCTGTGATACCAGACTAACAGGTTGGTTTTGTCATTTTAATGAGGAAAATGCTGCAAAACCAGTTGTTCAACATCTTTTAGGAGAAAAACAAAATAGTACATAATTGACTCTTCAACCTGGTATTTGGCTATTCTGTAAGCATGGCTTTAATCGCACCCCACCCTACCTACCTGCAGCGGATTTCAGTGATGTGGTAGGATAAGCAAGATTACAGAGCTGAGCTCTTAATAGGATGGGCTTATTCTATTGAAAGTTCTTTTGGTCTTGCTTTTTAGTTTTTCTGTTTTCTTTAGTCATCAGCCTCCGGACTAATCCTGTTAATGATCTTGCCTGATTTTTTTAAGTGCTTTCTCTGTTCCAATCCAACTTGAGCAATTGAAATGCTTTCTTTCATCAGCATTCAAAAGACAGCATTAGCAACAGTAATAAAAAGGCTCAAATCCCTACTCATTTTTCCCATCATTCCTAAAACAAGATAAGCAACTCCCAGGAGTATTTACATTCTCAGCATCTAGATAACGACAGATTTTTTTTGTCATAAATATGGACCACACCTCCACAAGAAGGGGATTGGTCAAATGGTGCCACCCAAAGGTTATTTTGAGATTTGCCCCTTTTTGCCATTCCAGAAGATAAAAATGATTTCCTTCCCTCACCTGCAACCCCACTGAGGAAATAAGTCTTCATGATAGCATTGTATTACTACAGTGATGTGACTTCTGTCTTGTAAATTAGATCATATTCTAAGCACAACTGGATCGCGATAGTTTAAAAAACTTTGTTTTGAATCGTTTGGTAAAGTGAAGAAGAGCTCGTTTTTCTCTGAATTTCAGTTAGGTTTCAATTATTAAAGGCGTGTTTCCTTTCCCCCCACAACAGATGAAATGTGATCAAGAAATGCAGTCAGAAGTACCCGAGTCTCAGCCTAGCTCTTCTCTGGATCTGAGTTTTCCCATCCATAAAAGGAGAGCAATGATCATTTCTATTTTTCAGAGTTTTCAATGAATTATTTTTTTTTTAATTTCATGGTGTTTTGTAGACTGTTGCAGACTATTACTGCTATGGAATATAGCTATTAATGATAATTTGGTCACGACATAAAAAAATAGTTTGGCTGTTCATCAGAGCAACCATAAGGAGACTGACGTTGCCGCCTGGTGCCTTGAAACACCACGCTGCAGATGTTCTTGGTTTAAACTGTTAGGCTGGCCTGTTTCCCACTCTCCCCCAGCGAGACTCTTCTCTCTTCCCTTCTTCCCCATTACTTGTTGTCATACCCGCCCCCGCAACGGGTCACAAGACCACATCACCTGAGGCCAGAGTCGCAAGTCCACCTCACCCGAGGCCAGTTTCCCTTCCCATTTCCCTGGAGTTCCCGTGCGCGGGAGAACATGGCATATAAGGCCCCAGATCCAGCCATAGGGGGCCATCTCTCAACCTACAAGGATGGTCCGCCTGATTCCCCCCAATAATAAACCTCTCCGCCTAGCCAGCTGTTGTCAGCCCGGGTGATTTGTCTGAGCACCGAACCAAAAACCTAACAGAAACGAATCTGTGAGGGTCGCTTCTCATATTCCCTTAAGCAGTCTTACAAAAAACCAGTTCGGTGGCACCCTCACTCTGAAAGTGTATTGAGACTCTGTGCGTACAGATACAGACCTCTACCATGTTACTAAATTAGCGCGCAGAGTCCCTTGTGCATCCTGGGACAAATTAAGGGAAGTCTAGCTTCACATTTTTAACATTTTAGTAGTTCATTTCTTTTTCCCTAGGGAATCCTATGTACATATTCTATAGGCAAGATGTAATTGGTAAATAGTTTAGATTTTATTTTTCCCTCTTGATCTGTGGAGAAACGTGAGCGTGGTGGGCAGGTAGGCGTCCCAATGGCAGCCAGGCTAGATGAGGGAGTTTATACAAATTAGTGTGCCAAGAGTCTAATATTAGTATTAACAGGCAAGCCAAATTTATTCCTCCAATTGTATTTTGAAAAAATGTAGCAACACCTTATAAAAGTCTGAATCAAGGCTGTGTCAGGGCATTTTTGAAGGCACTTAATGAGAGAACAATGACTAGTAAAAGAGGCCTAAAATTAGTTTCTTATACCAGACCTCCCCATGAAGTGGTAAAAGCAAGTGCACGGGTCTCCACCTTGCTCTCTACACCACCCTTCTGAAACCTTACGTAATCTTTGGGGAGTTACTTAACCTATATTTGTCTCTTCTCTCCATAATCAAAAAGAGGGGTTGTGCTTAAGTTTCTTGTATGCTTCAACCCAAACCTAGGTATAGGTACAATTCATCGGCCGACTATTCTGTCTTTATTCTAAGACTATCACAGAATCGAAGGATCTTAGTCTATCCATACTGGAAAGGCATTTGAATAAGCCATCAGTGGCATGGTTTGTAACAGTCTCTTTGGAATTTGTGTAACATGAGTCGATCCTCGAGGGTTTGATTATTCTGAACTTGTTGACCAAAATCAATCTGAAGGCTTTCAACTTCCTATATAGAGGACTCAGCCACATTAAGTTCTTATTCTTGGTGCAGACCTTGTCCCGGAGGACACATCCATCCCAGCCACCCATTATTTCCATGGTATCTTTCACTCCTCGCTGCAACAAGCAAGTCTTGCACTTGTAAAGCTTTTGATGGGGATTAAGGTTTATACACATTATAAACTAGGATTCTTCATCATTTACACAAGAAGTCATTTCTGAATCACCATGGCTTACAGGTAAGGGGTAGAACTTGGCTAGATTCCTTCTAGAGAGGGAGTCCAGCACTGGTTAAGCACCAGAAGAATCAGTTTCTCAAATCTCTGAAATGATTGGATCCTCTAACTTCTTTAGACTGCCCCCAAAATGTGCCTCCCATGATGTTTAGCACAATCTGAAGCGAATAGTACACATTGAGCTAATGCTCTTTGAATTCCATAGACTACACCTGAAAGCCCAATGACTAAACAGTCTCACTCCAGTCTCTTGTTCTTTCCTGGTGATGATTTAGAAACTAACTTGGGGGGCTGGGGATTTAGCTCAGAGGTTACAGCACTTGCCTCGCAAGCATAAGGCCATGAGTTCAATCCCCGGCACAGGGAAAAAAAAAAAAAAGAAAGAAAGAAACTAACTTGGTAAAGACTCAAGTCTTTCCTCATGAAAAGCTTCATTCATTGAGTAAAACAGAAACCTCCTCACCCAAGACCAAGGTGGGAGACACCCTATTTAGAGAATGTGCAGCTATTCTACTGTCTCATAGAATTCATCCAGCCCTTTAGTCCCTCCTCATCTTACCATGAGATCCTCATTCTTGCCTGTTTCTGTTTCTAACCTGCTACACAAATTCTCACATTTTGCCTTAGTGCTTGGTTTTGCCAATACTGTCTGTTCATTCACTGATATCTATTGCTGCTTCTGGTGTGACAAAGCCCCAACATCCTGTATGTCTAAAAAGATACCTGCATAAAGGATTCTCTTTGCTCACTTGGACTGTAGAATCATTAGACATTATTTCAAGGGCCCTAAATCACACTTTCCAACACTTGCAAGTGCACACAAGATGCCCTGTAAATGGTTGCTGCGTAGACCCTGCTGCTGTTGGCGAGAGCCAAGCCAGGAGCTAGCAGTCTGAACACACAGCATGGTGAGCCCGTGAGCACACAGCCCACCTCAACTTCTGAAGCCTTTAAAGTCCAAATACACCACTACTGGGGCTCGTATATGTGCCAGGCATGATAGCAAGCAATTTTCAGATAGTATCACAGTGATTTTCAAAAAAATCAATTTTCATTCAGGAAAATCCTAGCAAAAATGATCTATATGACCCAGAATATAAAATACTGTATACTAAAGGCGAGTGTGAGCAGGGCTGAGGTCCAGCAGTACCTTCCTTTTGGAGTCTCTTACTGTTTTTCTTAACAATTCTATTGGATATAAGTCTCATTTTACAGATTATAAAATTGAGGCTCAAGAAAATTAAGCCATTGTGAGCCATAGGATAAGGTTATAAACCAACTCTGTTTAACGTGAAAGCTTCACCAAAACAAGATTGCAAAAAGGCTGAATAGTCTCTGAAATGCTGGGAAACTCTTTCCAGAATAAGTTAACATCAGGATAGTTTTTCTGGGCTTATTTGAATAAGATTGGAATAGCTTATTGTAGCATTTAATAATTAATTGCTGTAGGTATGCGAAGACTGACTTTTTCTTAATGAAAAATTCCAGGGTGATATTATAATGTTAATATTCTCAGAAAGCACTCTCATATGATATGAGCATCAACGTTAATAGGAGAAAGTGTATTCACATTCTTTTCACAGATAATTCTTGAAAGCCGAAGTATTTAAAGAATCTTCATTGAGGTAAATTCTATTATACGAAAAGTACCTGTTTGGCAGTTTCTAAGAATTTAATGCTGGTTTGAAAAGGAAATTTCAAAAGGGACTCTATGTTTTCTTGTATTTGTATTACAAATAAAGAACTTTCTCTGATTCTGACTGTGAGAAGCCAGAGGAAACAAGAATATTTCTTTTGCATTATTTGGTGAGTGGTATTGTGTTACCTTTTTTTTTTTTCATTTAATATGAGAAGCCTGCAGACTCCTGATGCAGATTTGCAGCTACAGACACCTGCTAGCAGGTCTGTGGAATGTCGCTGTCACCAAGCCACAGGAGCTGGAAGGCATCTGGTTCCGAGATGACTTCAGTGGGAAAGGCTGACAAGCGCAGGAACTTCTGCTTTGCAGGACTTGCCTTTTATTTCCACTCCCAACCACGTAGTCCACGCTAAGGGAGGGCCGTGTAAAACACACTAACGTTTTCCATTTTCACCATTTAAGGGTCACTTCTGTGACACTCACACTGTAGGCAAACATCACACCACCCACCTCCAGAATAGTTTCATCTTCCCACACAGAACCTCTCTCTGCCCATTACACACTAACTCCCCATCTCTCTACTCCCTTGGTCCCTAAGAAACACTGTTTTATAGTCTGTATGAATTTCACTGTTTTGATACATTGTGTAAGTAAAATCATACAGTATTTTGACTTTTGTCATTTTGCATTCTTGGTACACTTGACTTTCATTTCCTTCAGAAAGGACAGACATTCTCTGGTACCCACAGTGAAGTAATCCAGGGTCCTGGCATTCTGAAAAGGTGAATTTTTTTAATGTTGGATTTAACTCAGTAGTAAGAGTGTTAATGAGTCTGCAACATTTTGCGAAACAAATTATCAAGATTATATCATTTGGTCTTCCCTTCATTTAAAAAAGCCCAGGGGGAGTGATAAAGCCGTGCCAAGGGTAGAAGAGTAAGACTTGGCACAAGTCATCTTTTTAAACTGCCTAAAACATCCAGAAGTGTATTCACAGAGTCAAAATGGGAAGTGGGGCTGGGGATATAGCTCCAGCGGTTGAGTGCTTGCCTTGCAAGTGCCAGGCCCTGAGTTCGAGCCCCAGCACCAAAAAAAAAAAAAAGAAAAAAAAAAAGAAAAAAAAAATTGGGAAGGGACCAAAAGGAATAATTTTTATTTCTGTGGCTTTCTGTGAACTTTTGAACCATGTTTTCTGATTTTTAACTTTGTATTCCTGTCTGTTTCACTTGTGATGGTTACCAGGAAAAAAATAGAAAGGAAAAGACCCTTTCTGCGTGTCAGGGTGAAGGCAGACTTGTAGGGAAGGCTTGGGTGTCCCTGCTGCTCTGCAGCCTACCTGGGAAAATCAGAGGCCCTGCAGGAGAGTATGCGATGGTAGCTGTGGAATGAAAGGTGGGAGAGTGGCCTGACTACGTCAGCTCCTGGTCTTCTCTGGGTCTCACTCTGCTATTCCGATCAGCACGGCACAGCCACAGGCTAAATGCCTGTGAGGGGGCGGGCGCCAGATTCATGACTGAGAGACTGCGCTCCTAGGAGACCTGCATGGAGACACCGGTGGTCTCCCAGAATTCAGTGGAGGTGTGTGTGGAGGGTAAGACGACAGAAGGAGCCACATTTAGAGGAAAATACCACATCTGAGAGTATTCCATTCTGCCGCCAGTCCCCACCGCACCTTGGCACGTGGTATGCAGTCAGAGGCCATGCTTGCTTGTCACACTAACCTTAACCCCGACCCTAACACTGCAGCCATTGTATCAGTGTCTCTAAACCTGACAATAAAACTACCCTAAACCTAACCCCAATTCAAGGTTTTGGGTTTCCCTAAACTTAAAAATGAAGCCAACGAATTTTGCTGCCTTAAGCAAACAGTAAGCCTCACACAATAACCCTAACCAGAAACGTTACACTAAGTATTTGCGTGCCCTAAATTTAGTCCTAAAACCAAAGTTTCTTTGAGGGGGAGGGGGCCCTAACACTAACGGTTACAGCACCCGGAAGCCTAAATCTAATCCTAAATCTACATTTTGGAGTGTCCTAATCCTAACACCAAAGTACTGGGTTGCCCTAACACTAACAATAAGCCTAATACTAACCCTAAACCGAACTGTAACACAGGTTTGGTGTTCCAGAAATGTAAACCTAAAGCCAAAGTATTCTGCTGCAATAACCCAAACGCTAAGCCTCACACTATCGTTATTCCTTACTGTGATAGTAACCCTAAGAATTCGGGTACCCTAACTTTACAGCCAGACACAAACATTAGAGGCCCCTAATCTTAACCATTACACTAACCCTAAGCTTAACTCTAACCCTATGTCTACATTTTGGTGTGTCCTAACCTTAACCCTAATGTCAAAGTATTGGGTTGCCCTAACCCTACTCCTAACAATAAACCTAATACAAACCCTAAGCCTGAAGTCAAATTTTAGTGAGCCCTAACCTTAACCCAGAACCTAACTCTAAGATTTGGTGTGCCCTAAACATGAAACTAAAGACAAAGTATTGTGGTGCCCTAACCCTAACCCTAAGCCTCACCCTACCCCTAACTCTAACCCTAACTTGGGGCCAAAGTATTGATGTTCCCTAAGTCTAACCCTACAACTAAAACTAATGTGAAGGCTAACTCTAAGTTCTCATGAGCCCTAACACTAACACTAAAGTCTAAGTATTTGGTGCTTGAGGGGCTGTGGAGAAAAAGGAACACTTCTCCACCATTGGTGGGAGTGTAGAGTGGTGCAAACACTATGGAAATCAGTGTGGAGGTCCCTCAGGGAACTAGGACTAGAAGTTCCATTTGACCCAGCTTTTCCCTTTCTTGGTATCTTCCCAAAAGAATTAAAAGCATCATACCACAGCGATACATACACACCCAAGTTTATAGTGGCACAGTTTGTAATAGCTAAATCTTGGAAACAGCCCAAATGCCCATCAACAACGAAATGGATAAAGAAAATGTGTTTTTTTTTATATAATGGAGTACTACTCTGCCATAAAGAATGATAAGCTAGGTAAATGGATACATCTTGAGACCGCATTCTTAAGTAAAATAAATCGGACACACATGTTTAAATACTGCATTGTTTCCCTGGTGTGAGAAACTGAAAGTGTAAATAAAGACTAAAATGTATTATATTGGGAAAGGGAAGAAAATGTCCAAATGGGAAAGGGAACAATGGAGAGGAGGGAGAAAGGAACAGAGGGACAAGAGAAACAAGAAATGGAAGGAAAAAATGGAAACAAAGCTTTTGTAAATAAGGAGGGAGGAGGGGGTAAAGGGAGGGGAGGGGAATGGGAAAAAAAGAAGCAACAAGATATATCATGTGCAGGTACAAATCCCCTATGATGAATGTTATCACTATGTACATCTAAAATGTACCATTAAAATAAATTAAACAATAAAAAATTTAAAAATACAAAGTATTTGGGTACCCTAACCTTAACCCTAACCTCACCCTAATACTAACCCTAACCCTGAACCTGAAGCAAAAGTATTGTTTGACCTTACCCAAACCCTAAAACTAAACAGTAAGGCTCATGCTAACTCTAAGTTTGTGGGTGCCCTGACCCTAACATTAAAGTCAAGGTATTTTGGTACACTAACCCTAACCCTAACACTCATGCTAACCCTAATCCTGACCCTGAAGACAAAGTACTGGTGTGCCTATGAGTATTCCTCACACTAAACTGTGGTGTACCCTAACCCTAACACTAAAGCCAAAGTGTTCAAGTGCCCTCACCCTAACCCTACTCCTCAAACTAATCTTAAAACGAACCCTAATCCTGACTCTAAAGAATTGGTGTGCCCTAAACTTGCCCACAAAAAAAAAATCAAACTGCCTTTCACACTAACTCAAACTTTTGTGGTTCCCTAAAGCTAACACTAAAGCCAAACTATTTTGGTGCCCTAACACAAAACCTAAACTGAACACTAAACGTAGTCTAACCCCAAGCCAAATTTTGTCATGCCCTACCCCTAACCTTAACACTAACTCTAAGATTTGGAGTGCCCTAAACATAACACTAAAGCCAAAATATTTTGGCACCCTAAACTTAACCCTAACACTCACCTGAACACTAACTCTAACCCTACCTGAAGACAAAGTATTGGTGAGCCCTATCACTAACCCTAAAGCTAAGATTTGGAGTGCCCTAAATACTAAAGCCGAAGTATTTTGGTGCCCTAAATTTAATCCTAATCCTCACCTGAACACAAACTCTAACCCTAACAACAAAGTATACGTGTGCCCTATCCCTAACCCTAACACTAACACTAATGTAATGCAAATTCAAAGTTTTAGTGTGCCCTCACCCTAATACTAATGCCAAAATATTTTGGTGCCCTAATCCCAACCATAACATTCAAACTAACCCTGAAAAGAATGCTAACCCTAACCCTGAAGCCCAAGTATTGTTTCCCATAACACTCACCCTGAAATTGACCTTAACCCTAACTCTACTTTTGGGGGTGTCTTAATCCTAACAATAATGACAAAGTATTTTGGTACCCTAAGGCTAACCCTAACCTTCACCATAACCTTAATTCTTATGCTAACACTGAAGTCTTAGTAGTGCTGTGCCCTAACCCTAATACAAGCCCTAAACCTAAGCCTACTGCAAAGTTTTGGGGTTCCCTAAACTTGAAACTAAAGCCAAAGAATATTGGTGCACTAACCAAACATTAACCCTCACAATAACACAAACCCATAAGGTAAGAGTAACTTTACTCACAGGGGAGCCCTGAAGTTGCACCTTAAGATAGGCTGTAGAGGGACTCTAACCTTAACATTACACTACATGTAATCCCAACTCTAACCCTATAGCTACATTTTGGTGTTCCCCAATTCTAATCCCAATGCCAAAATATTGGTTTGCCCTAACCCTAATTCTCACCGTACCCCTCAGCCTATCCCTAAACCCATAACTAACCCTCACTGTGAGCCAAACCCTAACTGTAAAATTTCAGGTGCCCTAACCTTAATACAAAAGCCAGAGTGTTCATGTGCCCTAAACTAACCCTAATCGTCAAACTAATCATAAAACTGACCCTAATCCTGAATCCAAACTATTGGTGTGCCCTAACCATACCCTTAAAATATCAAGCTGCCTCTAACCCTAACCCTAAGCCCTAACCCTAACACTAACCTGACCCCTAACCTTAAGCCAAAGTTTTTTGGAGCCCAAACCCTAACCCTACTGCTAACCCTCACCCTAACACTAACACTAACCCTAACTCTAACCCTGACCCTGAAGTCAAAGTTAGGCTTACTCTAGACCTAACCCTCACCCTAATTATAAGCTTTGGAATGCCCTAACCATAACACTAATGTTAAAGTATTTTGGTATCCTTACCTTAACTTTAACCCTCACTGTAACGCTAACCATAAACCTAACCCTGAAGCCAAAGTATTATTATGCCCTAAACCTAACCCTAATCCTATTGCTAATTCTAAATGTGTGTGTCCTAAATCTAACAATAAAGTGAAAATATTTTTGTTCCCTAAACCTAGAGCTAAAACTCTTGCTAACTGTAACCTCAACTGTAACCTTAAACCTATGTTTTTGTGTTCCATAAACGTAACCCTAAACCAACCCTAACTCCAACCTTAAATCTATATTTTGGGGTGTTCTCACCCTGACACTAAAGCCAAAGTATTCGATGCCCTAACCCTAACCCTCACAGTAAATTTAACCTCAATATTCACCCAGAAGTCAAAGTTTTGATGTGTCCTAAACCTTAGCCTAAAATTAACCCTAACCCTAATCCTCAAACTTGGTGTGCCCTAACACAGACTCTAAAGCCAATGTGTTTTGGTGCCCTAACCCTAACCCTAACCCTACCCCTAACCCTGATCCTCACACTAACCCTAAATCTAACCCTAAGCCTAATCCTGAAGCCATAGTATTGTTGTGCCCTAACACTAACCCTAAATGTAACCCTAACCTGAACCTTAATTCTGTGTTTTGGGTTGTCCTAGCCCTAACACTAATGCCAAAGTATTTTGGTGCCTTAACTCTAACCTTCATACCACCTGAACTTTAACCCTAACATTGAAGCCATAGTATTGGTGTGTCCTAACCCTAATACTAAGCCTAAAACTAAACCTAACCCTAAGTTTGGGGGCTCTGTATACTTAATCCTAAAGCCAAAGTATTTTGCCACACTAACCCTAATACTAAGCCTCATGGTAACACTAACCCTTGGCATAATAGTAACCCTAAGTATTAGGATACCTTACCTTTATACCTACAGACAAAGTTTTGGAGCCCATAACCTTAACTGTTGCACTACCTGCAAGTCTAACTCTAAACCTAAATCTATATTTTGATGTGCCCTAACCCTAACTCTACCCTTAACTCTAAAATTTGGTGTATGCTAACCCTAACCCTAAAGCCAAAGTGCTGATGTGCCCTAACCCTAACCCTAACCCTGACACTAATACAAATGCCAAAGCTAATTCTAAATTTTGGTATACTCTAACCTTTATGCTAAAGCCAAAGTATTTTGGTGCCCTAACCTTAATACTAACACTCACCCTAACACTAACCCTAACCCTGAACCTGAAGCAAAAGTAAAAATTGGTGTGACCTAACCCTAACCCTAAAACTGACACTAAGGCTAACGCTAACTCTAAGTGGAGACAAGCAGGGCTGGGCTCTGTGGATCTCTCTGGTGTATGTGGACTCTCTGATCCCTTGGGGTTGATTTCTAAGAATGCCTTATTTTGCTTCTTTACTCGAATAGCAGCCCCTTTGTCTCCTTCTTTATATAACAAAGCAATGAGAGCATGAGTATAAGGGAAATTGCAGCTAATGAATTTCACTTGCAGGTACATCACACTGCCCTGTTCATGTATGAGGGTAGAAGTGCTTTGCTCACCCAAAATCATCACTACGTGGGCAAAGGAAAGGTCAGTCTATCCTCCATTAACAAGGGTGAGGACTTCCTTGCTATACACCCCTCTTTCCATTTCCCACTGCCAGGCGTCTAGCAGTTAGGCCTGCCACAGGCTAAGCCCAGCACAATAGGACGCATGCAGGGAGACTTGCTTTTGTCTACTAGGGTTGCCGTAATAACACAGCACAAACTGATTTGCTTAAAACAGCAGAAATTCATTGCTTCAGAGTTCCAGGCACTGAAAGTACAAATTTAAGGTGTCAGAGAGCCGTGTTCCCTGCGAGGCTCCAGGGAGAATCCTCCTCACTTCTCTCTGGTGTCTGGCAGTCTCTGTTCAGGTCTTTGGCGTTCTTGCCTTGCATCCTCCCAGTCTCTGCCCTTGTAATCACATGGCTTCTGCCTGTCTGTCTTCATACAGCATCATCTCATGATCAGGACTCCAGTCGAGTGGATTGTGGCCTACCCCAACATTCTCATCTTAACTTGATTAAATCACGAAAACTCTATTTCCAGATAGGGTCATGTTCACAGAACTGGGGTTAGAACTCCAGCTTTTGGGGGACACAGTTCTGCCCATAACAAGACTCTAACCCCAAAATCATGCCTTGTTTGAGCCCCAACCTCCATGCCTTGATTCCGAATTCTTGATTCCCAAATCCTTTTCCAAAGCCCTAATTCGGTTACTCAGTCCCTTTTTGTTGTGTTTTTGTCCTTCTTGGTTGACAAAACAGACTTCTATTTACTGGTCCCAATTTAAGAAACTTACTGACCTTTTTCCGACTGCCAGAACCTTGAGGCTGAGACTTAACAGTTTCAGGGAATAGCTCTGAAAACAGTCCCCAGCTCTGGGTACTTATTTCGCCATGTCCATCGTCTCTGGTCCACTTTAAGGTCCTTCCCTGGGAGGCCATTTTGGACCTCACTTTAGTGGGCCTGAACTGTCCTCTGCCACCCACCAGACCTGGCACTGCCCAACTGGAGCATTCGCCTTCTAAAAGGAAGTTTGTTTTTATGCATTTTAAATAAAGATTGTGTTTCTGATGTTGAAAACCTTCCCTCCCTCTGTAAATCATGCAGTTATACAGCTTTAATCATCCATCTATGCTCACCATAGTTTCTCAAATTAATTTGGAGATCTAGAAAAAATTAGTTAAATTTAAGCACCCTAAAAAAACAAAATAATTGTCTAAAGGAGGGGCAAATTATGAGAAATAAATGAATTCCTTCCAAAACCCAAATAATTAAATTGGTTCAGGTCTACACTGACAAAAAATATAAATATTGTTGCAGCAACTTTGTGAATTTTGGAGCTAAAGTAAGTCTCAACCACAAAATATTTGATGAAAAATTTTGGTGTGGGTTTAATTATGAAACTGTATTAATCTCTCACCATATTACTATAGACCTGGTTTAAAGTCAGATCCACATACAAGAACAGCCACAGGGAATCCAATAACCTACCACCTTCTTTTGAACAATAGTGCATGGTCATCCTATGAAGATTTTAAGATCTCCCCAATCTATAAAAAGTCAGGCCTTTTCTGAGGAGCCACAGTTTCTATTCTTTTAGCACAGAGAGATGGCCAACAGTAGAATTAAATAGGCTGACACTGCTAATACCCATGTATGTCATCTTACAGCCACATACTATGCCATTCTTTGCAATTTATTTAAAAATTAACAGCTTGGCAGTGTTTATAGTCTACAAACATAAACTTAATAATATCATTAGAATCTTCCAACTGGTCACATTTGTGAACCCAAAGAAGAAAGCTAACATTTTTCCGACTCCCAGTCATTCTGGTTATTGATGTGTGTGTGCATTTCTCTCATTTGCCTTGTGATCTTCCCTTGTGAAGTTTTAAAATAAATCATCTTCATTAAATGGAAAAAATTTGGAAAGTAGAACTGACCAGCATACACTTTGCTGCCCTCCATACTCTAGTTACTACTTCTGCTCCTCGGGCCACGAGAGACTAAATGGATTATTTCCATCCTCTGCCAAGAACCCATCCCAGTATTTACTAGTACTTATGCAAAATAATTTTCCAGAATAATTTTTCAAAAGCTGAATGCTCAGTTGACTTATAAAGTCTAAAATGGATTAATAGGAAAGAAATAGACAGTCCCAAATGCACAAGTTATCAATTTTATGCACAGGATGAGTAAGCCTTATGTCTTTCAACTATGCTAGAATTACAATAACCCCATTTCTCTCAAGAGAAATTGTGACTGCTATAAAAATGAAGACATGCTTTGTTTTACTTGCAAAACAATAAATTCTTGGCTGGATTAAAAATGATTGCATTATGTTTAAAGATACTGTCTCACGACTTATTTGTCACTAGTTCTAAACCATGTCTACATGACCGTGGCAGGCCGAATGATGTAAAATGATCTTTGTGTTCATTCATTTTTTAAAATCCAATCAGCATTTATTGAACACTTACTGTAATCAAGACTTTGAACTGGAACCTCTAAATTCAAGGATGAATAAAGTGTTCCTTCTTCCAAGGGAGTCATAATCTATTTTATTTACTATATAGATATACCGCCTCTGTATTAGGTTTGGGAGTTATAAGCAACAAAAACTTTCTCTAGCTAGTTAACAAATGTGAAAATTCTCCGAAGAGTGAGAGATAGTTCACTGATTCTAAGGACAAAGCAAAGAACAAGGTCTCAGAAAGATAGGAGCCAGATCCCCTGTGGGTTCTTACATATTAAGAAAAACAGAGATTGTAGGTGGCCTTCTTGAAAGGAACATTCCCTATCTGTTTTTTTTTGTTTGTTTTTTGCTTTTTTTTTTTTTTTTTTTGTGGTGCTGGGGATCGAACTCAGGCCCTTGGGCTTGCAAGGCAAGCACTCTAATCACTGAGCTAAATCCCCAGCCCCTCCCTATCTGTTTTTAGTCTTTGTCATATCACTTAGGATTCAAATTAGCTCACATGACCATCTCCTCGACTGAGCACGGATGAGTTACCTTGCCTGACAGCTGACAAGATATTCTCAAAAGCAAGAAAAGCAATTTAGACAAGCAGTGCTAGACAAACAGAATAGCCTTGTCCCAGCCTTTTCCCTCCCGGACCCTGAACTGTACTTTCCCCATGGCCAAGGCTCTTTGATCTTCTATCTGAATACTAATCTTACCCTAGGCTTTGAAAGAGATTGAACAGGGGGAAAGGAACCAGTGTCAGCTCATCTTGCCTCAAGCGTCCCTCAGCCTTTGCATCTAATAAGTGGGCTCCGCATTGTTCCCAAAGGCCTCAGCCCCAGGACCCAGGCATCCATCAGCTCAGTGCCTCTAGTGGCCATCATAGGAACTGCCGCCGAAGTATTCAAAAGCCGCCTGCGCGTGATGCATGTTCGGCGAAGAGTCGTCTTTGTCTAGGTTGCCGCTTCTGCTTTCACCACCTGTCCAAATATCCTAGTCCCTATCAATCTAGGGCTCTGACTTCTACTCCCAGGCTTGAGCTCTCTCCTTATTTACACCCCAAAGCTAGAATTCTGCACTCAAACCTGAGCTACATAATCAGATGATTAAAAAACAATGCTTTTCATCAGAAAAAGTTCTATAATCTTGAATGAATTGTACCTTGCTGAATCTCAGCCACCTGTCTGCAAAATGGATACAATAACAAATGCTTTACCAAGCTGTTATGACAATTAAATGAGAGTGGGTATTTTAAGGTCACTTAACATAGTGCTGCACATAGTAAAATGCTTAATAAGGAATGGATTAAAAATTGCGGTATTTACACACAATAGGGTATTACTCTGTCTTCAAGAAGGATAAACTTGAGTCGGTTGTAAGAAAATGGATGCACCTTGAGACTATACTGTTAAATGAAATAAATCAGATACACAAGTTTAAATATCATGTGATTTCTCTTACATGAGAAACCCAAACTATAAATAAAGGACTAAATAAAAGTATTTTATATAATAGAAAGTAGGCAGATAGATCTTTCTCAAACGGGAAGGGGATCAAGAGATTGAGGGATGGGGAGAGAGGGTAGGGAAATTAAAAAGAAAAGACGCAGCCTGGAAAGGGGAGGGAAAGGAAGGAGACATAAAAATAATTAAGATATGTTATGTACATGTACCAAATTCCTATGATGAGTGTAATTTGTATGTACTGTAAACACATACTAAATTTTTTTTTATTTTTACCAAGAACATGTATTGGTACATTATATACATAATGATCATAATCAACATGGTTATTTTGTACCTGTACATGATACATCTTGGTTTTCCCCCCTCTTCCCCCCCTTCCCCTCCCCTCTCTTTCATTCACCCACCCCTCCCTATTTGCAACAAGTGTAGTTACAATTTACCATTTTTTCCCCTTTCATCTTACTTTTCTTTTAACCTTCTTCTTTATCCCCCTTTTCCCTATCTAGTTCTCCTCTCTTTTGAATACTACAACCTAAATGCCCAACAACTAATGAATGGCTAAAGAAGATGTGGTTTTTCTACACAATGGAGTACTACACCACCATAAAAAAGGATAAACTAGAGTCATTTGTATGTAAATGGATGTGCCTTGAGAACATACTATTAAGTGAAATAAATCAGACACTTACTAGTACACATCAAATTGTTTCTCTGATATGAGAAACCATAAGTGTAAATAAGGACAAAGGGGTAGAATAGATATTATGTCTAAAAAAAATAAAAACTTTTTTAAATAAAATAAAATGCTTGTTATGGTTTGTATCTAGAAGTCCAACCAAAGCTGCAGGCACTCACAGGTGGGGATTTTTGGAGGTGGCTGGATCTAGGGTGTGTGAGTGTGCACTCAAGGCACATGATAACTAAAGCACAATTCTGGGTATGGATAGTGGAAGCCCCTCCCTGGGTGTGGGTGGCTCCAATCAACAGGCTTGTAGCCTAGATGGAATATAAAGAGACAGAAGGAAGGCAGGCTGCTGTTTGCTGCCTCTCTGCCTATTGCCTGCCATGCCGAGAACTGTTTCTCCTCTGTGATGCCCTCTGCCATGCTGCCCTGCCTTGGAGCTAGCTGACAATGGATTGAAACCTCTACAAACTGTGAGCTAAAATGAATCTTTCTCCTTTAACTTCAGGTGTTGGTAATTTTGTCTCAACAATGAGAAAAGTAACTAAAACAATGCTTAATAATCCACCCTAAATCCTTTAATCAAATATGTTTCTGAATTTTACTTCTCAATACCATACTCTTGCTCTATGACTCCCTGGGTTTCAAATCCTTGCTTCTATCACCCACAGAGTCTTGACTGCTCCCATGTTTCAGCCTCCTCTTCTCACGCGTTGCTTGGGCCTTAGCAGTCCATGCCAACGCTCGCCTGCTCAGCTCTCAACTCCGCCTCCCTTTGGTCCAACTCAGCCACTTCAAAGCAAGTTCCCTTCACTGCAGCTCACAAAGCTCAGGCACAAACCTATTTCAGTCTTCTCCCTCCTTGCAGCCTGACAGGCATGACCAAGGGACTCGGCCCCGCTGATTTACTCCTGCTCATTAGAACGGCCGTGAAAACAGCGTGTCTTTTTCCAGAGAACCAACTCTCCTGGGACCACTCAATATTCACCAGATTGCTAAGTAAGTTCTGGCTTTTTTTTCTTTTGCAACAACTATTTGGATAAATCTTTAGTTACCTAAATCCCAGGAAGGCTCTTTTTCCCCTCCTCAGCAAATAGTTTATCTAAACATATTGATCACTTTCTATATGCCAAGCTTTGAGTAAGTGCTGGATGCAAAGACCTACACATGACATAATCCTGCATCTCTCTAAGAAATAGTACCAAGACAGAAGAATCACAGGCAAAGATGCCATTGCTAGTCATCTTCCACTTTAACTGGGAACCAGAGATGGCACAGGCAGCCTCAAAATAATTCTACACACTAGGTTAAAAAAAAAAGGGGGGGCTGGGGATTTAGCTCAGTGGTTAGAGTGCTTGCCTTGCAAGCACAAGGACCCAAGTTCAATCCCCAGCACCAAAAAAAAAAAAAAAAAAAGCCACCACTTAAGTTGATGACTAGAATATTTGTTGCCAGTTATGGGCAGAGAAATGCATCACACCTTAAGTGTACAATGAATCTTTACTTCCAACAGGCAGATCAAGAAAAAAAATATTACCAGAACTCCAGCAGCCCTCTCATGCTCCCTCCCATCACTCTGCACCCCCGGAAGCCATTAGCCTGGTGTTGAGATGACTATCCATACAGTTGCACCCTTGTCTGACTGGCTCCTTTCCTTCCACAGTGTAGCTGTGAGGGTCATTCAGGTGATTGGAAGTAGCTTCAGTTCATTCATTCTCATTTCTGAATAATATTCCTTTCTGTGAATACTTAGCACTTTATTTGTCCCTTTTCCTTGATGCATGTTCTGCTTCCACTTTGTTATTATGAACAAAGTTGCTATGAACATACGAGCATGTTATTATGAACAAAGTTGCTATGAACATACTAGCATGTGTCTTGGTTGACGTAGGCAACCTTTTCTGTTGAGTTTATTCCTAGGGGCAGAATTGCTAAGTCACAGCGGATGTGTATATTCAACTTTAAGAGATACTTCCAAATGTTTCTTCTCCACATGTTTTTTAGAGAAAGTGCTGCTTTTCTAGAGAAATAGAAGTTCTTGCCTGGAGGCCTGACCTTTTGGAATCTGAGAATCAGACTTCTGGACCTGCACTCAGAGTTTTGAGTTCAATTCTCCTCTTTGTGTTTGCTCTTCATGCTCAGAGGAGACTATTTTAATTATTGCAGGGCGGATGCAAAAAGCCATCATTAAAACAAGAGCCTATGCACCCTTGAAAGCCTGCTAAGGATTCCTTAGAGCCAAGTACAGTTTAACCTCAGTTTCAGGAGCCTCCTGTGTCCAAAGAGGGAGAGATGATCAGAGATAAGACATGGGAAGAATAGGGTGAGGGGCGAGGAAGAAAACCAGGACACAGAACCCAAGAATAGGAATCTAAGAACTGAGACTAACCTGGGAAGATACCAAAGAGTGAGTGGAGAGGGATCTGGAAAGAGAGAACTGCTGAGTGGCCAATGGGAAGCCAGTTTGGGCGAATTCCTGAGTTCAGGACAGTGTCCCACAACATCTGCTTTATCTGTCTTCTATTGTGTGGTTGTGGTGGGGGAGCAGCAGATAAAGAAATGAATAAAGCAGACATCATTTTTTAATTTCTGGGCTCGCTGCTTCTTCAAGGTGACTATTCAAAGGCCAGATCCTAGGACTAAATTGCCAAAACCCTACTCCATGTTATGAAAATTTAAAACAGGTGCACGCTGGTGCAACCCATTTGGAAAGCAATACAGCCATAGATAATGATCCATAAGATACTTACACTTTTTAACACAGCAATGCACTTCTGAAATTTTATTGTAAGGCTATCATTCAAAACTGACAAAAGAATACCAAATGTATTAACCTATCTAAAACACTTTTCTTAAAATGGGGACTAGCATAAATGTCCAATAGTAGCAGACAGTATGTACCAGTGTGATTCAGTCTTATAAAACTAGTTAAAACTAAATTTCTATGCAAATGTGTTTAAACTGAAATCTCAGGACACAAATTATACGGATCTTAAAATTACAGTGAAATAAACATGCACATGACAGTGGAAAAAATATTAGAGTAATAGAATAACAGCTACTTCTGCCTGTGAGACACTAATACTGTTCTGAATATTTTATATAGATTAATGCAGCTTCACAAAAACCCGATGAGGTAAGTAGTATTAATTCCATGTTTGCAGACTAGGGAATTAAGCCACAAAGAGCTAATGTAAAATTTCTAAATAAGTGACAAAGCTAAATATTTTGACCCCCAAATCCTTAAAACTTAAGGCATTATCATGAAAAGGTTAGTCATATTAAGGAGTGAAATTATTGAGTTCCCCCATCTTTGAATGCTTTTTAATATCTTTACAACTGAATCAGATGTGATGAGTATTTGTTGAACAGCCACCGAGTCTCTAAATTCTTTCACAAGTATCATTTCACTAAATGTTCATAGGAATCTAACGCCACTGAAATTATCATTTTTATTTTAGAGACAAAAAAAGTGGGATTATCTAACTAATCATATAATGTTCAATCATGGCACAGGAAGCAAACTCTACAAGCTTCCAGCAGTTAACAAAGCCACGGTGGAAATCAGAGATGTGACTGTGGGACAGGGAATCTCTGCCTTCTGTTGTAGTATGGCCAAATTGTAGGAAAATTTTATAGCACAAAACTGAGTAACATGGGAAGTCATCTGAAGGAGATGCAATGGCCATTAGAATGAGAGGAGAACAAATGATTTATGTCAGTTACCTCAAATAAATCAACTTACAAAGCATAAAGGTTTATTTGGGCTCACAGCTTTAGTGGTTTCATCTCTGACTAGTTGACTGTTACTTTGGGCCTGTAGCCATGCAGTCCATTGTGGTGGGAGCATTTGACAGAGGGAAACCCATTCACCTCGTGGCAGAAAAATGAGAGAAAAGGAAAAAAAACACAAACCAGCATCCACAATCCCCTTTGATTTTTTGTTGTTGTTGTTTTGGTTTGGTGCTGGGGATCAAACTCAGGGCCTTGTGCTTGCAAGGAAAGCACTCTAACCACTGAGCCAAATTCCCAGCCCAACACAATCCCCTTTGAGAGTGCACCTGCAATAACCTCCCACTAGCTCCTGCCTCTTAAAGATTTCCACCTTCCCATAGCACCACGCTGAGGACCAAACCGTTAACACACGAGCCCTTGAAAGACATGTCCGAGCCCAACTACAGCACAGTTTGTTGTGAATCAACACACTAAATCACTGAGAGTGTTAGCTCCATGATTATGGAAAAGAATTACATGGAGTAAAAGATTTCTTAAAAATGTAAATTTAAAAACATCTGCTATTGAAACAGAGGGCGGGAGGAGACAGATGGATGGATGAACAGACAGGGGGAAATGATCTTAGTGCAGCAAGATTTTTTCCAGACCTAGTTACACACTAATTACACATTAGACCTGGATCCCATAGGCGTGTGGGATTCCAGTGCCAAAATTATACTGGATGATGATGTACTTTATATGTGTGAATTTTAAAGTAGCTGAAGTTACAAAATGCGAAGAGCATGTCCTTCTACATAAACTGACAAGACTACCAAAAAAAAAAAAAAACCCACCAAATTTCCATATACTAACATGAGAGGCCCAGTGAGTCTCATCAACCAGTTTCACTGTCTCCTTCATATCTTCTATTCAATGAGATTGGTTCAAAAGGAAACCAAAGCAAAGGTGACCCTTACACTAAATCCAATGCAAAATTTTACCCGCCCTTGAAATTCATGCAGCTCACAGGTCCATGTCTTCTCTGGCCAGCGCTGTATCCCCAAAACACAGTGCAGCACCGGGCACCAAGAATGCATCCACTGTTCAACAAACTACTGTCAGATGAAAATAAGAGAGATGAAAAAGAGATGAAAATGGCAAAATGTAAATAAAGCTTTGTAAACAAGGAGAGGAGCAGGAGTGGAAGCTAGGGGTGGGGACCAAGATATATCATGTACAGGTATAAATTAACTACGATGAATGTGATCATTACGTACATTTACAATGTACCGATACATATTCTTAGTAAATTAAAAAACAAAAAATAAAAGAAAATGAGAAACACCATAGTCCTGTCTGTTAGGCACCAATGAGCATCAAGAAATCTGTCCATTAAATTACACCATGCACACATGTGCCGAAGTCCACAGTACACGTTGCTTGTGAGGGACCTAGCAAGGAAAGGGGATGGTAGAGGAGGAAGATAGAGTGAGAGGGTGCCAAGGACCTGGACTGTAGAGGTCCCGAGTCTATTCCTACCCTGCTCTGAACAAACACTGGGTACTTGGCAAGTCTCCTAACTTCTCTGAAACTCCCCATCTGCATCAAAGAATCAGAGCACAGACTGGAGAACACTTAGAATCTAAGAATATTAGCGCTGAGAGGAGATTATTAAACCTGTCTTGTTTTGCAATAAGAAAACTGAGACTGTGAGAATTAATGTGCTGCTCCTGTTATCATAGGCCACTCTTGGGGGACCCACAGCTAGGAACACTTTCTGTGGAGCATGGTGGCCATTTTACCACATCTCAGTGATGGGAGCTGAAAAGCAGCACATAGGAAGGCAAAAATGTAGAAATCACAGCAGAATCAATGCCACAGACACACTAGAGGCAAAAGAAAAAGGTAGTCAATCTGGTTACCTAGTGTAGACAAAGCCCAGAGGCAGGCCCAATGTAAAATCCTACAAGCAGACCTGGAATACATAAATCAGAACAATTGGGTATAATAATTCAGCTATCAACAGTTAACCCAACAGAAAGATATTTCCTTGGGAGAAGGGGGAATAGAAAGCAATCTTTGTTATACATTGTACTCAGATCTGGTGAAAACATCAAAATAATCTCATTGAAAAGCCACACACTTACCCAAGACAGACAAAAGGAGTCCATGGCAGTCTTAAAAATCTGTTTAAGGAATTTCATTTAATCCTTTCCTCCAGTAGACTATTTTTTTTCAAATTTGTGTGTAAACTAATACTTAGATCATTTTATTTAGGGTAAGGGCTTGTCCCCGTAAACAGTTATTTATGTAAATGTTCTTCCCATAACCTGAAAGGACCAACTGACATTGAATCAAATCACCCCTTCTGAAAACCAAGAGGTGACCTATCTTCACATTCTTGAATAAGCCATAGTTTCTGTTAGACTAGGAGGTGGTAACAAGGTCACTTTTAACACCAAAGAAACATTTACATAAACCAACAGCATCAGGAATATGCAATTAAAAAAAGGAATAGTTAATGAGCCTGCAAAATCATATGCACGCTTTTCCAGAGCAAATCTTACTGAATTATGAGTGATGGAGTTTTCTACGGTTGACTTTTTTAATTGAGTAAATAAGCTAAGGTAAGAATTAAAACATACATTAAAGCATAAAAATACAGACAGTAGGAGAATAGGGGATAGAGATGTTTTACTACAAACAATAGAAAGATTTATTTGGTGGTTTTTAAAGTGACTGTATACCCTTTACATTGAACAGTGTGTGTGTGTGTACATGTGCACACACCAGCACACAACACAAATTGTAATGTTGGTTTGGGATCACCTGTTTTGTCTATATCCCTGAATTCTCCATATTCATTCATTACCACTCGTACATGCACACACACACACACACACACACACACACACACATGCGTATTTGAGTTTGTGAATTTGTCACCCACTAATGTGATGGACTGCACTATTGGCTCCAAGTCTTCACCTATTCTTGCTCCTTGATTTACATACAGCTGTGGTACTCACTTTGGCCTATAGTAGTCACGGCGAACCTTTTAGAGATTAAGCGCCCAAACTACAACTCAAACCTTGTTTATTCATTGCAAACTGCCAACACTGCATTTAAACCTGAACACTGAGGTTTTCCTTTAGAAAGAAAAAGTTGTCATCCAATCCTCGGCTGCTGGGATGACTTGGCTTGCATGCCGGCAGAGAGGGCTCTCATGCCTGCTCAGCACGCCTGCTGTAGGTCCGCCACCACTGGCCTACAGAGTAGACGTGACAGTGTGTCCGCTCCAAGCCTGGGCCTAAAATGTCTTGCAAGTTCCTGCTTGCCCCTCATGCCTCTGCCACCTTCCATACAGAGAATCTTCCCAGGCTAGTCTGCTGATCCAGGGGAGGATGAGGGATACATAGAGGAAGCAAACCTGGCTGATTCTATCCATACGCCAGCTAAATCAGCAGAGCCCCGCAGCCAAGATCACCTGACCTACGGCTGACCCACAGACTCCTGGGCTAGAATAATAGTATAACGACAACTGTATCGTGTTATATAATCTAACAGCTATAATAATAATAATAATACCATAATTGTTGTTCTAAGCCTCTGAATTTTAGAATGGTCTCTCACACAGAAAGAGCCAATGGATACACTAGATCTCTCAGAAAGCACAAACAGGAGGTCTCATCCTAACACACTGCTGGTGGTGAAGGAGACAACTTGCAGCACCTTATCTCTCCCAACTGAACATGAAAGAAAATATTGGCTGTACCTTCCTCGAGGTACTATGAGAATTAGGTATGCATCAATTTCTTAACCTAGAAAGCCCACAGTTATGGCAAAGGGTAATACTATGATACACTGGAAAATGAAAGAAAGAGAAGGATGGAAGCATCCAGAAACAGAGGGAGGGAGTAAAAAAGAAGAGGAGGGCAGAAAGGAAGAGAAGGGAAGGAGAAAATCCCTTCGCTCTAGAGTCCATGGGTCTTAGTTACTTTTCTCTCGTTGTTGGGACAGAATACTCGACACCCAAAGTTAGGGGAAGAAAGATTTATTAGCTCACAGTCTGCAGAGGTTTCAGTCTATAGTCCGCTGGGTCTGAGGCAGGGCGGCATGGCAGAGGCAGGGCGGACCGGCAGGGCAGACCACCAGCAAAGTAAAGTGAGGAAATGCAAGGAATGTATGCAAATAAGCAATGCAAACAAGCAGCTAGTTAGCTTCTTCCTGTATCTTTTATCTAGGCTACCTGCCCTTAGGGCGGGGTAGCACTCCCACCCTTAATTTTAGTTTCACATCCTTCATCCTAGCAGAACCATACCAAACCGATCAATGGATCAATTTAGTAATCACACACTCTAGATCCAGCTATCTCTTACCACATGAGGCTTTGGGGGGACATCTAGACACAAACCATAACACCATGGTATCTCTTAGCAGGATGCCCATTCAATCATACAGGTGGAGAACGGAGGTGTTTGCCACAATAGAAACAGCATCTTCTTTTAGATAATTCAGAGAATTCCTTTCCATGAGAAGATATAGAGGTGGACCTAACTGTCCCAGCGAGATAATGCTCTCTAGAAGTTAGAACAATGACAACCACTAAATGAAGCCCAAAGTTCCTTTCCGCCACGAGGCACCTAAGAGGCCTCCCTTAATTTCCTCCTCCAGAATTTAAGTAACACCCTCAGACTGGCTTCTAGTCCAGTGATTACTGAGGCTACAGTGCCTATTGTCCTGGTGTGATAGGCACAGTAGAAATGCAATATATTTTACAGTATACAAGAGAAGCTGGGCTGATGGTTATTCATTATTAAAGGCCTTGTTCTCCATCCAGCTTTACTGCCCAAATTGCTGATGAGATGCATGTCAGGCAGAAGGGCACCACTAAGAAAAGCTATACTCCTGCTAAGCAGCCATCACCTGAGTATCTAACTGACCAGAGAAAGGGCACAGACCTGACCCACAGACCCCGGGGCTAGAATAATAATATAACAACAACTGTATCATGATATATAATCTAACATCAGGAATAGTCATGTGGGTCCCCTCTGACAAATTCAAGCACTAAAAGAGACAATGTCTTTATCAAAGAGAAACTGGCACCCGCATATCAAGATGGAAGCAGAGAGATGAGAAGTTTAGGGCCAGAGCTCCCAGGAAACATGTATCCAGTGTGAAACATATACATGCAGACACATGCAGAAGACTTGCCATTGAGGCAAGCTGTACCTGTCCACCACTGAACTCACTACGGCTCTAGGTCCTTGACTCTCAGATCCAGTTCTTCTTTTTTCAGTGTGCAGGGAAGCCATTACTACTTGTATTAGTTACCTTTACCTTTCTACAGCCGATGGTTTGCAAGACAGCAGATTTAATACAGGACATTTACATGTTACAACATTTACACACACAAGCCAGACGCAGGACAACTAGAGAACATCTGTGTACGCACTCAAGACTTGGAAGAGCCAATCAAGGGCTGGAAGCCCGTGGCATTAGCTCGTGTAAGCCCACGCCTGCACTAAAAGGCTGAGGCAATCTGTATTGGAGCGAGGGTACGACACTCACATTGGAGGTGAAGATCAGAGGTCCCCCAAAGTAAACAGCAGCTGTCCCCGACAACAGCAAGGCCCTGAGCTCCTTCTGCGATGAGAACCAGCCACAACAGAGCTTCTCCTGGGAAACAACCAGAGCCTATCTTCCGCTCCCGCTCTTCTTTATGTTGACTAGGCAACAAGCCTCAGGTGGATCCTCTACGCCCAGAACCGCACCAACTTGGATCAGCTGGGCATTCCTGCTCAAATTGATCACTATAATAAGTCCACCACACTACTCTATGCAGCTAGAAACCTGGGAACAGATTTTTGTAAAAATAGGTCTACATTTTCAGTGACACACTCATCCATATGCAAACAGAGCTGCAGTACCAGATCATTTCAGTTGTCAATGTTTTTTCCTCCAGTCTCATTAAGCGTTCCCTATGCAACAATCTAGCAATTAAAAGAACCTGCTTGCCCCTCAGAGCTCCCAGATTCCCAGATGGCAAAGCACAAGCCATAAGACTAAAAACTGTACCCCATCTGGATTTATGGAGGGAGTGAAGGGAGGCCATCTCCTTTACCTAGTAATGTCACTAGATCTCTTGGATTTATAAGGCTCACTCCTTTCCATTAACTAACTTGTCTTTCCTGAGGTAAATCTCCTTATCTTCAGAAGAGTGGATAGTATATCAGTCTTTCACAATGTACTATGTGTAGTTAGATTGCTTCTACCCAACAAGCTCATGGTGAAAGTGTGGCCACTTGGTGAGAAAAGTCTATTTGGAGTGCTAGGAAGCTGGAGAGGAGAAGGTACTTCTGTATATGGTCTCCTGGTTCTCAGAGGTGTCTGTCAGGCTGGGCCCTGCAGGGAAAGAGACAGCAAGATCTGGAGTGAATGTGGAATGAACAGTGCTGGGGGAACCATTGACAGAGCATCCATGGTGGTTCTTAGAGTCCGGTCTTACACCAAATTATGCACCCTGGGAAAGGACACGGACATATCCAGCCATCTGGATGGGGCCTGAGGCACCCAGAGCCCTTGCAACCACCGCTAGTCACAAGCTGCTGCCTCCATTTAACCTACTTTGACTATCCATGTGCCATGCTACAAAAAGGGCTAGGAAGCCTTACTATAAACTAATGAGTGATGTAACTGGTTAAGTGGTGTTTTCTGGCTCAAGAGCTCTGCTGCATTCCTGACCTTCACATTCTAGAAATTTCTGTGACTGTAATCCAGTGTTCTGTCCTAGAACTCAGTTTAAATGCCACTTCGGAAAGACTGTTCCAGGTAGATTGGTCGAAACCCCTTTGCTATATTGTGTAACCCCCTTGAAAAGCCCCATCACAATCACAAGCCCTTCATTCACTCATCCATGCAGCAAGAATTGGTGAGAGGACCCACTGTGTCTGTGTGTAGATTTGGGAACTGGGCTGATGGGTTTAAATCCTAAGGGCTGCTGCTTCCTGTCTGTGTGATCTTGGGCCAAGTACTTAACCTTCACTTCCCTCACTTTCCACTGAGAGCAAATGAAACTGATAATTATGTCTACACCTCAGGGGTATTGTAGGGGTCGAGCGAGTTGATGTTTATAAAATACACTGCTTGGGTTAAATTAAGCACTAAATAAATCAACAATTACAATTTTGGTGACAATTTCTTTCTACAGCACAGTACAAGGTTCTATCCGATGCCATTCTCCTAGTAGGTTGTAACTCCTATTTCTCTAGTATTATAATCTTTGATGCCCGACACACACTCTGGCATATGATCACACAAGTGAGGTTCAAAACAGTGATTGAGTGAATTCATGAATGAAAGTAACATGTTTTGTTTTCAGTTCTATCAAATTTCTCTCTGTGCTAATTTTCATGGTTAAGATTTTCTGCCTTTGTACCCTAAAGCATTCTTTGTTCTCCAAACTTTGTAGAGAGCAGGATCAAATGTAAATTTCTGTGTTCATAAGAGAAATATTACCACTTGGGGAAGGTACATGAATACCTTTCCCAAAACTTTTTTCTCCCAGCTCCCAAATCTAATTGCCTCTGAAGGAATAATAGTTTGAGTAGCCAAATATCATGACCCACAAAAGAGGAAAATTCAAAATTTTATTTCTACAGTGGTTTTCCAGATGTGGACAAATCTTGTTTTTGCCTAAATGGTATTGACAATTTATGGCTGTCTTTGAAAAATCATTTGATAACAGTCCAACTATCTAGAACCTCTTTATTTTATGCATGTTAAAAGAAAAGAAAGTTATTACCCAGGAAAATTTCCAGACTGCAATAAAAGAAAACCGATTGCTGCCAAGAACCATCTGCCATAAAATCTCCCCTAACAGCTTCTTACCTTTATGTATCTGTAAAGCACCCTTTTTAAAAATAAGGAAAGGCTATCAATCATTTCTTTTAAGGCTAATTGCAAATGTTTAATACAGAAATTAAATATTATAAGACAATATATAAGGTGTGCCGCATGCTAGAGTGACACGTGAGCATCAGGACTGTGGAACCAGCGGTGGCTCTACTATGTTAGGGGACACTGAGCAAGTCTTCCCTTGGCCACCCTCAGTACCTACATCTGCTAAAGGAGCAAGACTTGTGGGAGTCTCACTGACCCTGAAGTGGTCTTATGAGAATCAATGAGATAAAAGATGTGTGAGAATTTTGAAAAATTAAACGTGATATAAAACAAAAAGATGTAACCTTTCCCAATGACAGTAAGTAAGACAAAAAGGCTGCATGAGCAATCCC